>WITN01000167.1:0-136778 GCA_015025155.1 Lactarius quietus | reverse complement strand
ATGACATGGTCACCGTCTGCGGGACACTCGGCTGGTTGCGCATGAAGTCAAGCCAATTGAAGAACATATCGTCCTCGTACGACGCGCCGCTGGTGCTGTAGAATGTGATCGGAGTCGGGTATGCTATAGCCTCAGCATACTGAATATTGAGGCTTGCCTCGTCGCCCGGGCTGCTCGGGTGGTAGCTTCCGCCTTTGATCTGCATGACAGTGTAGGTCGCATAGGTACCGTCGGAGCGATATTCATTCATGAATCGTCTCAGGTCGTCGGGGTTTGGGTACTGTAAGGAAGCCCGTGACTCCGAGATGTTTTGTCCACGGAAGCGGGTAATAGCCAGAAATGTTGTACATCCAACGCAACAACGCCGGCGTGACAGGTTCCGGACCGCTCGATGGAATAGGCGAAGGTGCTGGCAAGACGGCTCCGGCCGGTGCTGCCCCTCCACGCCTCATGACCGATTTGGGCATGTGCGCACGCGGAAAGCCGAAGTGTGTGGTTGGTATGACGGTTTGCACCTTCTCGAGCAGCGCCCCGGGGAGTGCGTAGCTGAGCGTGCGGAGAACGGTCTCGTTCGTCCCGATGTGATGATAGAGCTGGTACGAAGCCCTCAGCAGACGGTTCGCTTGGGACACAGGCACGCCGCTGAGCATCAGCCAACTGCCGCCGTGTTTCGTTGAGACGGTGGAGGGGAGAATACCGTGGTGATCTAGCCAGGCGTTGACGAGTTCGAGGACATATGGGGACGGCGCGACAAGCTCAGCGACCTCCTCCTTTGATAGATGCGCTCCATATCTACCACAAGGCAGCAGTATACGTGTGTAGGTACTGAGTGGGCGAAAGTGTGGTGAGGACGCACTTTGGATGACCGGGACTACTAACGTCATAGAGGGCATCAATTAAGGCGTTCTCATCTTGGGCCTGGAGTGCAACGTGGATATCGATGGTGGTATCAGCAGGCGGGTGACCTAAATTGTGCCAGCTGTCCGGTACAGAATACCATATGTGCTTGGGATGCACATCATCCCAATCTGATGAGGGTATTGCGAGGCCATCGAGGAGCCGAACCGCGAAGACAGAAAGTACAGAGAGTAGGTGAAGGCGCATGTCTTTGCGATAAACAAATTCAAGGTGCAAGTTAAGAAAGTACAGGAGGTTTGAAGTACGAAGGAACTAGAGCTTATCGTAGACGCTGAACTTAGCTGGAGAGCGGAACTTTTATGGAGAATCTTACGAACCAAAATCAACAGCGAAAATGAAGGAGATGCCCCAAAAGAGATGCACAACAGCGACTGTATCCGCGGCTAAACCGAGGATGCAAACACCCGTTGATCGCGTGAATTCAGGCACCACTATCTCCCCATCTCCCCAAGAGTTCTACACCGAGAGTTCTACAACTTGTCGAGGGCAGCAAGCTCAACATCTGTTTTTTTGAGAGGTACACACCGTATTTACCAGGGACGATAGAGAGGACGCACTTTGGACGTCCGCTGCCGACGTCATAAAGGGATTCGTTCGTTATCATGCATCATGTTAGGCTTTTGAGTGCAAAGTGGAGATCGATCGTGGTGTCGGTGGGTACGTAAGTTGGACGGTACAGAATTTCATTCGTACTCTCATGGTAATTCTCTTAATGTGATGCGAGGTGTCCCGATGCCGCCGAGGCGCTCGATGCGAAGAAAGAAAGCAAGAAGAGCGGGTGAAATCGCTTGGTTACTGGAAATCACAGAAAAAGCATCCACATTACAACCATTTTACGTAATCATCAAACTTAAGAAGGCTCGAGAGAAGTGTCGCAGAGAGTCCGTCTTTGAGACAGTGATGGCCCGGCCAAAGATTTTACGGGATATCTAAGGTTGGGGGTGAAAGGGAACTTACACTTTAGCCGTAGATCCCCTTCAAGTTGGCCCTAGGTTGTGACACTGTCGAATATGCAAGAGGAGGCGCGACCTTGACTGACAACGAGATTTCAAGGTGAAATTCAAGTCTTAGCTTCGACGTGTGATACGCGAAGCTCGTTCCTCCCTTATCTTGGTTTGCGGCCCATGGGATGGGCTTGCACCAATCTCGAATCTGGACCCGCTTCACGTCCATGCGATGCAACGATGACACCACTTTCAACTTATCAAAAGCCATCAGCAACTCAGAGTGCCACTCCATTGAAAAAAAAAAACGCATATGATCGGTCAGCAACTAGATTTGGGTTCAAGTCGGAGCGACACAGAGGAAAATCTGGCAACGGTGCAGTCAGTGAGGATTGAAGCATAAAGGCTCGACACGACGCTGCTGAACTGTTAACACTTGAGCCACGCACGGAGAAAATAATCGGGATATAAGGCAGTTTAGTTGAGAGGTCAGAACTGGGAAAACAAGAGAAAGGGAGAGGAGAAAAATCAGCAGCCCGGGTCACACAACACTTACGCATTGACCATGAAAAATTCCAATAATAATTTGGAAGAATTAACATATTGAGCATTGGTGGTGTAGCGGTAACATTGGGTCTTCCCATGGTTCTCCATCTTGGCCTAGCTCCGGGTTCGACTCCCGGCCAATGCATTTTTTTTTGCCTTCATTCTTCCCGCTTAAAAATACAGTAGTACCTTATCGCAACAGACCAACAGAACTACAGTACCTCAACCTACATACATATCTTCATATACAGTAACTTCAAGGTTAGATTTCTGTTTGCAAGTTGCGAGTAAAGTTTACAATTCTCACGTACGGCATTACAGCATGATGTAATGACGGAAAACTGTTACCCCTGCGACCCGGCAGTCGGGACTGCCGAAAGCCGAACAAGAACGTAAGGGAAGTTCTTTTTCGCCCCAATGAAACAAGCTCGGAGATACTGTACTGTATAGCATCTCTGGGAAGCCCTTACAGTATTACTACAGTGCTCTACAGTAAGCAATACAGTATGGTTCTTCGCTCATCCATTTCCACCCTCGTGGGCACTACCCGAACACCTCACCTCATGTCATCCCTCTCCCCAGCTGCAGCTCTCTCCGTCAGCGTCAGCCTCTTGCCGGGGCTCGCCAAATCCGTCGTTTTTCTGCTTGTCATTCTGAATGTGCGATCCTTGCCATTGGTCTGGCACTGTACGTGGCTTCTGTTGTTATAGTTCGTTTTTTCATCATCGCGATTGCTTATAATTTTTATCAGTGAGAGTGTTGTTTTGGCCCCTCTCAAGGGTGTGGTGGCTCTCGCGACGTGCGCGCATCCGCACGTTCTCCTCGTCTTCTACGAGCAAAAAAGACGCGCACAGGAATTGCGATTACCTTGTGCCCGTTGGCCAAAATCCGCTTGACCACGTTTCAGTGACAAAATCCTGGGCAGGTGCGGGGATGCTTCCTCCTCTACTTCTCTTTACCATATTGACTTATTTCGCTGCTCTCTTTTTTCGTCAGGACCTGATGATTGTGACTACAACTGGCATCTTAGCAACTCGTCGTACTCGAAGGTGAATGATGTGGTTCCTGTCTGGGCGTTCGGACCTGCGCAGTTCGAGTTGGGTGAGACGCAGAGGCTGAACCCTGGCACGAAAACAGGTCCTTGATGTGGCGCGTTCAAACAGTGTCGTGAATATCTTGCCTTCCTTTGTGATCGCTGGGGGCGCAATCGCGCTAGCTGGTATGTCCAAGCGTCGCCCTCCTTCCTGGCGACTCTACTGACCTTCCCGTCTCGTGCAGGCACGCACTTCCAATTCATCCGTGAGATCCCCATCTTTGCGCGCTACGAGGTGCGGTCGCAGATTGTCGGATGGGACCACAAATGGGTACGATTCATTCATTCACCATCTTGACCCTTGCTTAACTTCCGTTTTACGCAGCTCTATGTCGTCCATCGCTTCGTCTCGCGCCACAAGCCCGGATTGCGGCGAACCGCCCCAGCCATCACCAATGGCATCGACAGCGATAGCCCCTCCCCCACTCCGACCCCATCGGATTCCAGCGCGGATCTCTCGGCAGATGCCGTGCGCGCCGCGGCCGCCACGGCACACGAGCCCGAACCGGACGGCGCGACGCTGCACTGCATCTCGGTCAACGTGATGGTGTTCAAGCAAGGACGCATCACGGTGCCTCCCGCGCTAGTGCTTGCAGGAGAGGGATTTGGCGCGACGCACTTGCAGGGTGCCGCTGCGCGCGCGCGCGCGGTGGAGCTGGGGCTCGGGGGTATGCGCGAGCTGCACCGCGGGTCGTGGCGGGCGGTACCGAAGGGCCCCGAGCGCTGGTGGGACGCGGCGATGCATGGTCTTGAGGACCGGATTGAGCGGCGCGTGGCGCGGGTCATCGGGGTCCGCGTAGGCCTCGAAGGTGCATTGGAGGTCCGAGGGCTGTGATGTTTTTGTTCCTCAACTTGATGGACGGCCCTCTTGTTGGCTGCCCGACTATCAGATCTATCAGACATGGCATTTTCTTGGCTATAGAGTGTCTTGTATTTCTCTCGTGTCTACAGAAAACCGGAGCAAGAGGGTTTGGCCTGGTAAATTGTGGGATATAGTACCCTGTTCAAGCTTCATTTAGGCTTTACCCTCACCCGGGTTCATGTCTCGGTCTAATTTCGCTAGAAGTTGAGGTCGCGTGTCCACTTGGCAGCGGCCACGTCAATATCTGGGAACTTTGCATCTGCCTCCAGGATCTGCCTCTATTTTTATAGAGGCGGCGCTGCTGACGATTTCAGGTTCGAGGAGCACCACCATCAAAGTTCCAAGCCACTCAAGCTGTCTCTGGTGCGTAACGCCCCGTCTTCTCTAAACGTCTAGCCCTTCAGGCTTCAACTTCTTAACTTTTGAAGGTCGCTTAGATCGGTTTCATCGTACTGAATATCATGCGCTACTATCACATGCTCTCCGTGCTCTGTACCTTGGCCACCACGCTCCTTTGCGGCCTCGCCACGCCATTCACAACACGTTGGGGAGACGTACATGTGAAGCACAGCTGGATTTCGGTGCCGGATGATTGGATGGACCTGGGCCACCCGGCCGCTGATACCACCATTGATCTCCACATTGCACTCAAGCCGCAAAACGAGAACGCCTTGATTGACTCCCTCAATGAGGTCAGCAGTCCTGACCATCCAAAGTACGTCCTCTCCACCACCCTTTTGCGCACACCGTACCCACCAAAAAGTGCCACTACTCCGTGGAAGATACGGCGAGCACCTGTCAAAAGAGCAGGTCTCTGAGCTTGTCGCGCCTCCAACAGAGGTGCTCGATCTCGTCAACGCCTGGCTCAAACATCATCGTGTGCGACCCTCCAGCATCTCAACGAAACACGGCGGGAGTTGGCTAACGCTGATTGGGATGCCCGTATCGCGAGCTAACGATCTCCTGGAAGCATCGTACCAGCTGTACCATCACATCGAGACGAACACGACGGTTCTCCGTACGCTTAGCTATGGGCTCCCTGGGGGGCTTCTCGAGCACGTGCAAACTGTCGTACCGACGACACATTTCGACTTTCCGCACACGTCGCTGCAGAATCCTCTCATTCGCCAGGGCGGAGAAGCAGTGGCGCGGTCGAAGGAAGCGGCAGGAGAGCTCAGGACAGGTTTGTCGAGCCGCGAAGAACTTGTTACGCCGGCAATCTTGCGTTCGCTATACAGGACATCTTCCTACGTGCCAACTGCGGCAAAGTATAACGCGCTCGGCGTTTTGGGACTCCTTGGCGATTCCCCTGACCCTGATGATCTAAGGATATTCATGAACGACTATCGCTCCGACGCGACCTCTGCAACTTACCTTGTCGCGCCAGTTAACGGAGGAGTGTACGACCCGAGCAACCCAGCAATGGAGTCCAACGTCAATATCCAGTACGCCGAGGCCATGGCATTCCCGGCCACGCATATATTCTACAGCGTCGGTACCACCCTGGGAGATCCCCTCATCAATTGGCTCAACTATATGCTCGATCGGGTGCTCGTCCCGCAGACGATAAGCTCCTCTTACGGCAAGGACGAGTACACGATCCCGCCAGATCATGCGATTTGGGTGTGTAACCTGTTCGCGCGGCTCGCCGCGCGTGGTGCCAGCGTCCTTTTCGCGAGCGGCGATGCCGGTGTCGGCCGCGGGAACTGTCGGTTCCAAGACGGCCATGTCCGGTTCCTTCCCACTTTTCCCTCAACGTGTATGTGTACTGGTTTCTCGCTATCTTAAAATAGCACACAAGGCTGGCCCAGATCACTCACCATACCCACACATTCGTAGGTCCCTGGGTTACCAGCGTCGGCGGAACAACGGGCTCCGACCCGGAGGTAGCCGCTCGTATCTCAGGTGGCGGGTTCTCAGTCTACTTTCCTCGACCACCTTACCAGGACCGCGGCGTGCCCACCTTCCTCCAGAACCTCGGCAGCCAGTTTTACGGCCTTTACAAGTGCGTTCCCTACCGTGAGCAGACCTGACCAATCTTCACATGTCTAACCAATACAGCGCTGGGGGCCGTGGCGTTCCCGATATCGCCTTACAGGCGCGTGACTTCGAATACATCTTCAACGGACAGCGTCGGATCGCGAGTGGCACGAGCTGTGCGGCGCCGGTGCGAATTTCCCTCATCGAAGCTCTCTCCTCTCTGCATCCTCCTCCCTCGGGCATCCTTCTGACTGCCAATTAAACGTATAGGCCGCTGCAGGCATCATCTCCCTGTTGAATGACTACAGGATTTCAAACGGCAGGCGGCCGCTCGGCTTCCTCAACCCATGGCTATACGGTGGCGGGCTCGCGGGCCTCAATGACATCACTAGGGGATCGAATCCGGGCTGCAATACACCTGGATTTGCGGCCATGCCTGGATGGGATCCTGTGCGTCCCGAACTTGTGTTTATTCATCTTTTGATTTTGGCTAACTCTTTGTCCCTTAGGTCACAGGTCTCGGGACGCTCGACTTTGTCAATTGCTGGAGATACTTCGTTATGGGTGGTAGACTACCCACAAACTAACCCGTATACTCAATATTATACACTTCTCTCCATTAAGTTGTACAGTACTCGCAGTAGACACATGTGACTACCCTCGTGCAGGCTCGAAGGCATTTAAGAATCGGGGTCGTCTGCAGGTGCCGCCCGCTCTCGTGCTCGCGGGAGAGGGATTTGGCACGACGCACGCGCAGGTTTCGCTGTCCATGCGCGGTGGAACTCGGGAACGGGGGGATGCCTGAGGTATACCGCGGGGCGAGCGCTGGTGGGACGTGAGGATGCACGGGATCGAGGACTGTATTATGCGGCGCGTGGGTCAGGTGATCGGGGTCCGCGTAGGACTCGAAGCTACATCGGGGTCCTTCACGTGAGTGGATTGGTTTTTGGGATGTCCGGGCCTTGGTCCGGGCCGTCCCTCTGAATCCATTTATTTCATCCTGAGCCTCCTTGTCCTGAGCTAGACATTGGGTTTTTCGATTACCATTTCACTTTTGTCTACAGAAACCGGATGCAAGAGAGATATACCTTTTTCAATTAGGTTCAATTATTTCTTCGTCCTTATAAATTATGTCTTGGTCAACTTCCGCTGGAAGCTGACGTCGTGCATCCACTTAGCGGTGGCCAACGCAATATCGGGAAACTGTCGGTTTTACATCTATCTTCAGCACCTCCCTCTATTTTCATTGAGTCTCTTTCAATTCAGATGACGCGGATAAAAGCTCTAAGCCTCTGTCTCCGTGCTGTCTGAACGATTATCCTTTCAGGCTTCAGATTCTTAACTTTGTTAAATCCATCAAGCAAGATATCATGCGCCATTACATGCTCTCTGTACTCTGTATCTTCGCCAACGTGCCCCTCTGTGGCCTCGCAACACCCCTCACATCACGTTGGGAAGAAGTGCATGTGAAGCACAGCTGGAGTTCGGTCCCGGATGACTGGACGAACCTGGGTCACCCGGCTGCCGATACCACCATCGACCTTCACATTGCACTCAAGGCCGAAAACGAGAGCGCCTTGATTGACGCCCTCAATGAGGTCAGCAGTCCCGACCATCCAAAGTGCGTCCTCTCCACTCTTCTACGTATGCCGTGCCAACCCATGTTTTCTACACCCCGTCAAAGATATGGCAAACACCTGTCAAAAGTGCAGGTCGCCGAGCTTGTTGCGCCACCCACAGAGGTGCTCGAGCTGATCAACACATGGCTTGAACATCACGGGATACTTCCTTCTAGTAAGGTCATAACGAAACACGGTGGCAGTCAGCTGACGCTCATCGGGGTACCGGTGTCCCGGGCCAACGATATCCTGGGAGCGTCATACCAGCTCTACCATCACATTGGTACAAACACGACTGTTCTCCGCACTCTCAGCTACGGGCTTCCCGAGGCGTTGCTCGAGAGCGTGCAAACCGTCGTACCGACCACAAACTTCGGCTTTCCGGATTCGCCTTGGCAGAAACCCTTCATGCGACGCGGGGAAGCGGCGGCGGCGCAGCCGCAGGCCCCAGCGAGAGAGGACGGGACAGCGCTGTCGAGTCGTGTCACGGTCGAAAATGTCACGCCAGCGTCACTACGTTCGCTGTACAAGACATCTGCCTACGTGCCCACTGCGGCAAACCTGAATGTGATCGGCGTTGGAGGATTCATAGGTGATTGCCCGAGCCCAGACGACCTGGTGAAATTCATGAGGACATATCGCGCTGGCGGTACTTATGCGCCTTACGCGGTCGCGCTGGTCAACGGCGGAACGTACAATCCGAACAACCCAGGACAGGAGGCGAACCTCGATATCCAGTACAGCTTAGGCATAGCATCCCCGATAGGACTTATATTCTATAGCACCGGTGAAACCCATGGGGATTGGCTGGTTTCCTGGCTCGAATATATGCTTGATCAAATCAGCATCCCGCAGACAATAACCCTGTCTTACGGCTTCTTCGAGGTCGGAATTTCACCGGAGTATGCGACGTATGTGTGCAACTTGTTCGCGCGGCTCGGGGCGCGTGGTGCTAGCGTACTCGTTTCAAGCGGTGACCACGGAGTCGGTCCCGGCCAGTGCCTGTTCAACGACGGTAACGGAAACCTGTACGTCCGGTTCATCCCTACTTTTCCCTCAACTTGTAAGTGTAGCAGTTTCTCTGCCTGACAACAGTACAGAATCGCTGGCTCACCGTACTGGCTATGCTCTTGCAGGTCCCTGGGTCACCAGCGTCGGCGGAACAACGGATTACAAGCCGGAGGTAGCCGCAGTTTTCTCCGGTGGCGGATTCTCGGACTACTTTCCGCGGCCGCCCTACCAGGACCACGCCGTGCCCACCTTTCTCCAGAGTCTTGGCAGCCAGTATTACGGCCTTTACAAGTAGGTTCCCCACTTTGAGCAGACCTGGCCCATCTCACATTTCTAATCTGTGCAGCGCTGGGGGCCGTGGCGTTCCCGATATCGCCCTACAGGGGCATAACTTCGAAATTATCTTCAATGGACAACGCCAGATCGTTAGTGGCACGAGCTGCTCTACGCCAGTACGAATTTCCCTCATCGAAGCTCTCTCCTCTCTACATCCTCCTCCCTCGAGCATCCTGCTAACTGCCAAGTAAACGTATAGGCCGCTGCGGGCATCATTTCCCTGCTGAATGACTACATGATTTCAAGCGGCAGAAAGCCGCTCGGCTTCCTCAACCCCTGGCTATACAGTGGCGGGCTCGCAGGCCTCAATGACATCACAAGGGGATCGAATCCGGGCTGCGATACTCCTGGATTTTCGGCCATCCCTGGATGGGATCCTGTGCGTCCTGGACTTGTAACTCTTCATCTTTCGATGTCGACTCACTCTTGGTCCCTTAGGTCACAGGTCTTGGGTCACTCGACTTTGCCAGACTGGCGGAAATACTTAGCTATCTCATTGCACATACGTAATTTGGCGAAACATTTATCACCGGTGCGCTCTGTAAGCCCAGCCTCTTTCATCTGGGCTTTCAAAATCCATCACATTTCTTCTTATCAATCTGAATGTGCGTTCCCTGCCATTGGTCTGCCACTGTCATGGCTTCTGTTGTCCAATGGTTGTTTTTCGTTCTCTGGATTGCTTATAATTAGTGTCAGTGAAAGTGTTTGGGCTTCCCTTGAGGTCGTGGTGGCTCTCCCGACGTGCGCATGCCCTTTTCGCCTCCCACAAGTAAAGCCACGCACAAAAGAATTGCAACGACCTCGTGCGCATTGGCCAGAATCAGCTCAACCACTGGTTCATGACTATATCCTGGGTGGGCAGATGGTGGTTCCATTTCCATTTCTCTGTTACCTTATTGCCTATTTCTTCGCTCTCTGTTTGTTTTTTTGGTGGGCCCTGATGATTGTAATTTCAGCTGGCACCTTGCAACTCGTGTTACTCGAAGGTGAGTGATGTGATCCCCGCCAGACTGAACGCCCGCGGCGGCGCAGTTCGAGCCAGGTGAGACACTGAGGTGCACCCCATTCTTTTTCGGCCCAAAAATAAATCTTTGATGTGGCGCGCGCAAACAACATCTTATACACCCTTCCTTCCTTTGTACTCGTTGGTCTCAGTTTGGTCTCCCACCACAAGCCCGCATCGCGCCGGTCCGCGCCAGTCATCACCAACGGCCCTGACAGCGATAGTCCTTCCTTGACATCGACCCCATCGGACTACAGCACGAATCTCCCAGGAGACGCCGCGCGAACCGCGACGACCGCGGCGTGCGAGCGTGAGGCCAAGTCAGATGGCACATCGCTGCACTGCATCTCGGTGAGCATGACGGTGATCAAGCATGGACGTATCCGTACCACCCGCGCTCGTGCTTGTGAGAGAGGTGTTTGGCGCGACGCAGTGCCGCTGCGCGCGCGCGCACACGCGCGGTGGAGCTCGGGCACGAGAGGATGTCCGAGCTGTACTGCGGGTTGTGGAAGGACAGGCTGAAGGGCCTCGAGCGCTGGTGGGACGCGGCGATGCATGAGCTTGAGGATCGTGGCGAGCGGAGGGTGGCCCAGGTGATTTGTGTCCGCGTAAGACTCGGGGGTGCATCGGAGGTCCGAGGGCTGTCGTATATCCCCAAAAGTTTTAGTTGCTCTTGGAGTCTTGGAGGACGGGAAGATCCGGAGAGCTGTCTTCTGCGTGATCTAGACAAGACATAGGATTTTTCGAATATCGCGGTTTCGCTCTTAGCCACACAGAAAGCGGAAGCAAGAGTTTTTTTTTTTGTGAACCATTCGTATTGCCGGGGTGCAGGTTCGCAGTCCAAAGCAAGAGCATTCAGTCGCTGACTAGCGCTGACTTGTGGGATGTACCTTTTTCAATTGGGCTTCGCCCTCACTCAAACTATGCGGTCTACTTCCGCTGGAGCCTGGAAGCTGAGGTCGTGCGTCTACTTAGCCGCGGCCGGCCACCGCAATATCGGGGAACCGTCGGTTTAATGCCTATCCTCAACTCCTTCTATTTTAATAGAGAGTCGCTTTCAATTCCAACGACACGGAGTGTGCCTCCATAAAGCTCCAAGCCACTATCTCAGCGTCTTAACCTCCATGCTCTCTGAACGCTAGCTTTTCAAACTTCAACTTCTTTAACTCTGAGGCCCACTTGAATCCGTGACAACACACTAGATAGCATGCGCTATTACATGCTCTCTGTGCTCTGTATCTTCGCCGCCGTGTCCCTCAGCGGCCCCGCAACACCCCTCACATCACACTGGGAAGAAGTGCATGTGAAGCATAGCTGGAGTTTGGTGCCGGATGACTGGGTGAACTTGGGTCACCCGGCTGCTGATACCACCATCGATCTCCACGTTGTACTCAAGGCCCAAAACGAGAACGCATTGATTGACGCCCTGAGTGAGGTCAGCAGTCCCGACCATCCGAAGTGCGTCCTCTCCATTACTCTTCCACGTTTGCCGACCCTACTCATATGTGTGAAAGATATGGCAAACACCTATCAAATGAGCAGGTCGCCGAGCTTGTCGCGCCACCCACAGAGGTGCTCGAGCTCGTCAACACTTGGCTTGAACATCGCGGGATACTCCCGTCTCGTACGGTCGTAACGAAACACGGTGGCAGTCAGCTGACGCTCACCGGGGTACCCGTTTCCCGGGCAAACAATCTCCTGGGAGCGTCGTACCAGCTCTACCATCACATTGGCACAAATACGACTGTTCTCCGCACGCTCAGCTACGGGCTTCCCGAGGCGTTGCTCGAGAGCGTGCAAACCGTCGTACCGACCACAAACTTCGGCTTTCCGGATTCGCCTTGGCAGAATCCACTCATGCGCCGCGGGGAAGCGACGGTGGCGCAGCCACAGGCTCCAGCGGAAGAGCACAGGACAGCGCTGTCAGGCCGTGTCACGGTCGAAAATGTCACGCCGGCGTTACTGCGTTCTCTGTACAAGACATCTGCCTATGTGCCCACTGCGGCAAACCTGAATGTGATCGGCGTTGGAGGATTCATAAATGATTACCCGAACCCAGACGACCTGATGCAATTCATGAGGACATATCGGGCCGACGCTACTTATGCGCCTTACGCGGTCGCGCTGGTCAACGGCGGAGCGTACAATCCGAACAATCCAGAAATAGAGGCGAACCTCGATGTCCAGTACAGCTTAGGCATAGCATCCCCGATAGGACTTATATTCTATAGCACCGGCAAAACCCACGGGGATTGGCTGGTTGCCTGGCTCGAATATATGCTTGATCAAATCAGCGTCCCGCAGACGATAACCCTGTCTTATGGATTTTACGAGCACCGACTTTCACCCGAGTATGTGACGTATGTGTGCAACTTGTTCGCGCGGCTCGGCGCGCGTGGCGCTAGCGTGCTCGTTTCGAGCGGCGACGACGGCGTCGGTCCCGGGAAGTGCCTGTTCAAAGACAATTACGGCAACTCGTATGTTCGGTTCATCCCTACATTTCCCGCAACTTGTATGTGTAGCGGTCTCTCTGCCTGACAACAGTACACAATCGTTGGCTCACCGTACTGGCTATGCTCTTGCAGGTCCCTGGGTCACCAGCGTCGGTGGAGCAACGGACTACAACCCGGAGGTAGCCGCCCCTTTCTCTGGTGGCGGATTCTCGGACTACTTTCCGCGGCCACCTTACCAGGACTACGCCGTGCCCACCTTTCTCCAGAGTCTTGGCAGCCAGTATTACGGCCTTTACAAGTGGGTTCCCCACTTTGAGCAGACCTGACCCTTCTCACATTTCTAATCTGTGCAGCGCTGGGGGCCGTGGCGTTCCCGATATCGCCCTACAGGCGCGTAAGTTCGAAACTATTTTCAACGGACAACGCAGGATCGTGAGTGGCACGAGCTGCGCTGCACCGGTACGAATTTCCCTCATTGGAACCCTCTCCTCTCTGCATCCTCCTCCCTCAATGAAACGTATAGGTCGCGGCGGCCATCATCTCCCTGCTGAATGACTACATGATTTCAAGCGGCAGAAAGCCGCTCGGCTTTCTCAACCCCTGGCTATACGGTGGCGGGCTCGCAGGCCTCAATGACATCACAAGGGGATCGAATCCGGGCTGCAATACTCCTGGATTTTCGGCTATACCTGGATGGGATCCTGTGCGTCCTGGACTTGTAACTCTTCATCTTTAGTTTTCGCCTCACTCTTGGTCCCTTAGGTCACAGGTCTCGGGTCGCTCGACTTTGCCAGACTGGCGGAAATAGTTAGCTATATCATTGCACATACGTAATTTGGCGAAACATTTATGGCGCACTTGAGCTGTACATACGGATGCAACCTCGACAGTACTCGTTCATATACTGTATCTCCGGAAGGCCCTTAGTATTGTACATAATGCAACATGGTCCTTTACTTATTCCAGTGATTCCATCCTCATGCACAGTGACTGCTCTAAACACCCTCGCCTCATACTATTCCTCTCTGTAAGCCCCAGGTGGTTCATTTCCATCGCTCTGTTACCATATGCTTATTTCTCTGCTCGCTTTTTGTTTTTTTGCCAGGCCCTGATGATCGCGATCGCAGCTGGCACCTTAACAAGTCATCTTACTCGAAGGTGAGTGATGATTTCTTATTTTATGAAGGTGAGTGATGAGATCCCCGCCTGGACCCTCGCAGCGGCGCAATTCGAGACAGGGTGAGACACCGAGGCTGTATCCCATTCTTTTGCGCTTGCTGGGGGTGTAATCGCACTGGCTGGCATGTCTCGCGCCGCTCCCTTCTTGGCCACCTTGCTGAGTGTTTCCTCCTGCGGGCACGCACTTCTAAATCCTGTGTGAGATTTCCACTGGATTTCCGTGTTTGCATGCCACGAGGTGCGATCGCAGATCGTCGGCTAGGACCACAAATCGGTCGATTCACTCACTCGCCCCCTTGAGCACTGCTCACTTCTGTTTTATGTAGCTCTATGCTCGGCTCTATGTCATGCACTGTTTCGTCTCGTACCACAAGCCTGCATCGCGCCGGTCTGTACCTGTCATCTCTGATGCCTGATCTTAAGATAAGATTTACACAAATAAATACGTACAAACATCTACCTACGGGAACACCTCCGGGATAGGTGTGTGCGCCTACAACGCAACCTTCTGTCGTGCCTTCTTGCAGGACGGCGGGTGGCATACACCGGTAAATGGCCCGTCAACAACCTCTACAATATCTACGTTTGAATACTATCCTCACATGCGTATGCCATTGGATGGATAATGTGGCACGGATACAAGTCTGGCACTTGGAAAGGGAAGATTCGCTTGCTGATCGCTGACCTGATTGACAGATAGACAGGTTGATGCACGTGGGAGTGCAATCATTTTCCAGGTACGTCGCGCTGATAAGTGAAACTTTCTGTGTAATAGCACTGCCGGCAGAGTGTTTGCAAAGGACGAACGACAAAGAAGGGAGAGATGTACGCTGCCGAGGCCCTTGGTTTAGTCGACATAGTAGAGCGTGCTCGCGTCGGCGAGCAGCGCGGAAAAGTGCGTGCGTTGCGCGTCTTGTTAGTGTCGGGGTACGTGCCGCGCGAAAAGCACAGCCGGGCAGGTATGGAGGCGGTTTCGCGGCGTGTGCGGGACGAGGTGCACGCCCCAGCTCGTCGGGAAGGTCGTGCATTTGTTCGTGGGTTTGGACACGGGGATGGTCGTGGTGGAAGAGGCATCGACGGCCATGCGGCGCAAGAGGTTCTCACGGCGTTCGACGCACTCTGCTTGTAGCGCGTCCCGGCGTTCATTGGAGAGCGCGCGGAAGCCCGCCATGCATGCTTCCGATTACTCGATGGATGAGTCGGTGGGAGGATGGACGGTTATTCCTGTCGTATGGGAAGCGGGAGAGGTCTGAGACGACGGCGGGACGTTCCGGCGTGATGAGCGTAAAACCTTTACATTTTGGGACGGCATCTGAGGGTCTTAGTGGTGTGCAGCAAAGAGAATGTGCTGGACGGGGCTGGAATTTAGGATTGCGAGCAATAGATTGCATATGCCAACTATAGAGCAAAACGCGTGGGGAATGTTCTTCTGTGAGAGGCGGCTAAACCATGAGTTGAGGATTGGAGTGAGACGCGACGTACGATGTACACAGTTCGGGCGTCCAAGTATTCGGGACTGAATGAGAGAAAGTGGTATGTGACCTCTGCCCAGTCCTTGCGTCTAATTTCGTACCCACTTGCGAGGTTTGGAAAGGAGGCCGCGATTTGTTGACGATGATCATGCGTATGTCGAAGGCACCCTTGTTGAGACAATTGATGATGGAGACTTCAGAGGTGTCGTCATTGTTGCCAGCGAGGAAGACAGGTGAACGAAAGACGGTGCGGATTGGGATGACTTGATCCGCAACATCACGGTCCAACAAGCGAGAAAAGGACGGAGTATGTCTAGTCATTTTTTTTTTTTTTTTGATTTCATTTGTATCCCGGGGCATGTAACTAAGACAAAAGCCGGTCGACCGTAGTCGTTTACAGGGAGAACATGTGGGGGGAAGCAACATGACCGCATACAGAGCGTGACGTTAACTAGAAGCCCAGGTCCCTTATCAAAGGAGACATGCTGGGTTGTGGTTCGTTGATGTGGTTTCCGGCCTCGCGGCCAAGGATCGCAGGAGGGTCCATCACGTAATGCTGTCGTCCCAATACCACCCGTCGGTGGTGGGGTCCAACCTGGGTATGCCTGGGAGCCACGGTGCCCCAGTGGGCTTGTGGGCAGGGGTGGCTCTCTGGAGGAACTGGAGGAGTTGTCTGGCTCCATTAAGTGAGGCAAATAAGTCGTGTAGTGATGGGTGCGTTCCAAGGGGGGTGCGGAACTGTAGTCAGATATAGTACGTACATTTTTCTCTTAAGGTCAATAGGGGGAGGGGGGGGGGTCTTTACTAAGCGGGCGCTTATCTAAATATGGAAATATTTTCTCTTGCTACTAAAAAAGGCAAATCACGTGTATTCTTTATCATCGATATCATCTACTATGCAAGACACTCGATCATGCACGCTTGCGTTTTGACACACCTGCATTGCTCAGACATACTTCACAAGTCCATGCCTTAGGTGGGGATGAAAGTCCGATGCATGTAAGGTGATACTGGTATGGCTCATATCAGCGCACTGTGCACTTGTGTCCGAAATTACTTACCCATTTTGTTTCACATCCAGTGACTCGGCAGCAAAAAACATCGCCACTTTTGTTATGCACAGATGGTGCTGCCGACTTCCCACAAAAGCACTTGGAAATCTCAAAGACCTTGTTCAGTTTCTGTTTCCAACCAAATGAGGACACTTGGGCACCCCTAAGGAAGCTGCTATTGTCCTCGGTTTCTGTGGGACGCTCAGTGGTCAGTACCATCACATTATCTGTGCGTGGCGAAGTGGGAACACTGATGTTAGCGGCTGAGGGAGGCCATCTTCAGCATCAAGGGAAAAAGTAAACTGGAGATGACTTACTGTGTTCAGGTGCATCTTCTTTTGTCTCTACAGCAAGATCGACGCTGATAGCCCCTATCCCCAGGTCAACACTCCCCACCAATGCTTCCAACCCACCCTCTCCGCTGTCAATGCAATCTGATCTGGCTGCGTTGTTCCCATCAACCAACGTGATCATGGCCGCCGATGTACCTTCGCCACTGCCCTCTGCTCCATGTGTCCACAACTGCCCATCATCACATACTTTACTGGACAACTCCTGTCTCCGTGCCTCCACCACTGCATTGGGTACGTTGTCGTCTTCACTGGATCCACCTTCTTGCTCACCCACGCGTTCTTCATTGATGTCTGAGTCTTGCACATCATCCCGTGTTATCCTGTCGCTGCTTGCAATGTAACTAGTGATTGTAATATGAGTATCAGCCTCATTAAGTCAATAGAAAGGTTGCATACCTTGATAGCCTCTGAGAACTGTGTGCATCTGAAACTTTCAAAGGAACTTTCGATTTTCCTTTACCACGTGGTCTACGCTGTCTGTGGCGATTGTCCCAGATCTGTTTCATTGCTGTTGCCTCCTCTGGCGTTATTTTCCAGAGGTCTTGGTGTTTTGCAGTGTCAACGCCTGGATGCCGATGTTGGAAGTGTAGTTGCATGTTGTACCGCCAGACTGCTGGAGACCCATCCGAGCAGTATGGACATTGTAGTGGGACATTTGAACAAGGTGATGAGTCTGAAGACACCATGGCTGCCAAGTACAAAAAGTTGGTCGCATTTGGGCATGGCGCAATGCCACCATACTTGTGAGCCCACTGGTAGTTCCGTCCAGAGCGTCTTGTCAGATATATGGTACACAGAGCAGCAGGTCAGAGGCAGAGCCCACATGGCTCTTGTGACTTGTCGATGGTCAGATCGTGTAGTATATGGCTTGCAATGTGTGCAAGTACACGCTGGCCATTGGATGTGTTGAGTTGAACTGGAGGCGTACATGCAGGGCATTTGTGCATACTGGACTCTTGCACATCATAGAGGTCTTCTGCAACGAAGCAAGCCTGCCCTGATTAAGTGAGAAAACATCAAATAAGACCTGATGTCATGGCACCACAGCAGTGATGTGCACTTACCTGATCTCTCGCGATAAGGAAAGCAGTCGGTTTGTGCAGCGCGTGGGATGAACTTGAGCTGGGGATTGGTCAGTCGATCTCGAAGGCTGGACGTTAGGGCAATGAGCATCGGTGTATCGAATAGGTAGTAGGGTGTGTGTGACGATGGCATGGCTAGAGAAGGGTTAATTGGCTGAATCAGATTGCCCGGCACTTTCAATTTCAATGGAAGGAGGCTGGATGTCTTCCAGTCATTCTTGGGCAAATTTGTGTTGCTGTCTAGGTTATCATTGTCAGGATACGTGCACACTAGGCTGTAAACTTGGTATGTGATGTGGACAGTGTCCTCGAGAAGGACATCAAGGCGCAGATAGTCGACAGCCTTTGACCCAAGATGGATACCGATGATTTCACCAATGCAAAGAAATATATTTTCTTCACATGAAATGAGTGACGCTATTGGATTGTTTACCATGAGGAGGGCACCAGTTTCATCGGAAGAGTTGTCTAGGAGTGTCTCAGGATCGGACTGAACAAAGCGTGCCTGTTGCTGGACCCTACGAAGCTGATCTGCTGAGCTTGTCGATTTGCTGTACTTGAACAATAGTGACAAGGCTTGTGATTTGTTTAGCGTTGCAGTGTTGTCATCAACTGCAACAACATTACTGAAAGTACGTTGTTGCAGAGCCCAGTCCAGAGAGGTTGCGGCGTCCTCAAAATCACACATGCCATTGCCAGTGATGGGAGCATTCAGGGGGTCTGACGAGACAGCATCCTGGACCAAGCCATGAAGGACGTCATCGTGTGATGAGTCCTCAATGTCGTCAACTGGAAGAGAGGCATGAATGAGGAGCGTACCGAAGGGTGCCAATACTGTAGCACCAGGAATTGCCTCAACAGCATGAAGGATGTCACAGGAAAATGGGTGGTCATTCTCCAGCCTGCGCCGACCCCGAATCCAGAGAGTGGGAGGTGTGAGGGAGCTGAGAGCCTGGGATGCTCTCCATGAATGTGGAGAGATATGGTCTGCAGAAGCTGGGATTTCAGATGAGTCTCGAGACATGCATAGAAGGTGCAGACACCGTGGTGCTTTATCCCATTCTGGATGCATAGCCAGGATATTTGCGGACTCCATGGTACCTGTCAGATGTGAGCCGAGTTGATAATTATCAACATTAGCATCGTTGCCTATGATAGTACACAGGCAACCGAAGAGGTTCTCCAGGCGATCTGTGCCAAGGAGTATGATGTTGAAGTCATCGTTTGGTGTATCGATCTTAGCCTTTGTGGCACAAAAGAAAACATTTTTGACCATCAGAATCAGGTCAACGTAGAGGGCGGTTGGGATGAAATCATTGCATGCCTTATCATGAGCATAGAGAACTAGTGCCAGGTGTGCCGCATAGCTCAGATATTCAAGCTGGTCCTCAATAGATAAGTCGACACAGATATATGGCATGAGGAAATGATGGCACATAGAACCAAAAAGGTGAAGGGGATTCACGGGCGTTGATGCGACCCGGTGCACCAGATGTGAGCCAAGGAAGACTCCAGATGTCCCAAAGAAGCGTGTAGGCTAGCAAGACATCTTGTTTGTCATTCAGATTGAGCATTGCACAGACGTGTTGAGGTTTGTATCCAGCTTCGAGGAGATGTGTAACGTTTCCACCGAACGTTGATCCGACTTGGATCCGATAGGCCTTCCTTGTTTTGACACTAGGCAAGCGTAGTGCTTTCCCAAACCTAGTAACCTTCAACTGAGCAAAGCGCACGGCTTCTGAACCCAGGAAACTCCTAATGCTGAGCAAAGCGCATGGCTTCTGAACTCAGAGAACAACTTGTAAAAGGGAGATGACTTAATAAAGTTCCCTAGTACCGCCTAGCTTGAGGTTCGTTACAAGGTGGCAACGCCTAACACTTAAGTTGGCAACAAGATAGTCACAATGAACAATGACTCTGCTACAAGACTGTCTGAACTTCCTGAGAATAGTACAGGTGGATTCCAAGACAACTAAGCTAGTGAACCATAGCGCAACTTGTATAGTATTTATAGTAAATGTCTGTCAAGCCACAAAGGCGACACACATAGTATGAGTAATAGATCACAAAGGATGACTCACACATCAATAAGCGAATGTCTAATCACATCAGTAATCACAATGATAAGCATGAGTAAGTGCGCGAGTAAGCGACACTAAGCAAACAGTAAGCATAAGTGGGAAATGTCATCCACAACACAAATCTGCCATGCGTCAGTAAGCAATGGCCTCGGCGCTAACACAGGCGCTCCTTGAACTAATCCATCTTGAACACTTTCCCGAAAGGGGATCAAACCCGGCCTGCTGGAATACTGTCCAACATCAAGCCACGGCCCGCTGGAACCGTCCAACATCAAGCCGCTGGTCTTACACCACACAATCGCTGTTTTGTCATCGTTGGTCATCTTCAGGACACAACTGTCTTCCGCCAAGTTCCACTGGCTACCTTCGCGTTCTCGTCCCCTGAGTTATGGGTTAGGTCGGATATGTACTGCGACCCGGGACCAATCTTCCATCCTACGCCATGATGTCACGATGTCACGAGCCCCCTAGCTTATTGCTTAGGTCAGATCCCGTGACCTGGGGCTTCGTCACATGACCGTGTCACGTGACCCTTGCTCGTCCTGTCATAACCTTCCTGCCAGCATCTGGGACTCTACCGCAAGTGATCATGTTACTCACAAGCTGGTGGACTTTGCACGCCTCGTCATAAGCGAGGTAGCTGTCGTCTTCTGCCGCTACGAGTGTATGTACGGCTTCTTCTTCTTCGATGTCTTCTTCTGCATGTGACTCCCAGGTATGCGCCTCTGGGTAATCATGGCAATTCTTCCAGTGCTCATGTAAACACCTGCGTTGCTTGCTGGCAGGTTGAGCGGATCATAACAAGATGGCTCCTAAGGACCGCTGGAGTGATCCATATCCCATGCACGAGGAGACCCTTTTCACGCAAGAGGGCATTGCGAGGTCGCTTCGCACCAGTGTGTTTCCAATCCTTGTCGCAGGTAATGTCATCATCGCCGACATGAAGATCAAGAAGGGTGCATGCTGAGAGCCAGGGATAGATGGGCAATGATGGAGAAAGTGTCTGTTTGAATGTGAGGAGTACTAAGGCCTTCCCCGCTTTGCCTCACTGTCTGAGGCAATGGAGACAACCCGAGTGTTTTGTAGAGCATCCACACCTTTGATCGCGTCGAGTGCTGTCTGGATGAGAGTTAAATGGTCCTCTGCAGACTCTTTCTTACAGCTCCCGGAAATGAGAAAGGGTTTTGCACTATAAAATCTAGAATTGTTACATAGGAGGCCAATCACGCCAATCGTTGCCTGTTAGAAAGAGTTGTGCAACTTAGCATTTGGGCCAAGCCGTGGGAGAACTCCTTACTTCATGTGCAAGATGCACGTTTCTGGATACCATTTCCCCGAACAACAGCTCCGCATCTGCGATGCTATTGAAGTCCATACACTTCCCCTTCATATGCTCTCGGCACCACCCTAGGATCTGGTTTGTCCGATCACACCATTGCAGACGGGTCTCTTGCACAATCTCGTCAAGCATCAAGACAGCATGCAGTCTTCCTTGTGCTGCTAAATTTGGTGACAAACTGTCAAATGCAGCCACCAAATTGGCCTCAAGATCCCTCACAAGTGGATAGGATGGGGAACAAATGAGGGGTGGGATCATAGTACGGCGACGGACAGTGGAAGGGGCAGGGATGCCAAACATACGGTGAGCAATGTCTGCCACTCAATAACCCCCTAGACGCAGGAATAGGAGGGTTTGCAAGTCTTCATCTTCGTCAAACCCTTTTGGATGGTAGATACCATGCCCTGCTTTTTGGATCAAATCTAGAATTGCTGCAACACTCATGTGATGATCTGAGGCAACACGAAGAATACGATCCAACCGAGGGATCTTCCCACTTGACATTGCGAGGAGCACCTGATGGTGCATGGTGATTGTGCCTTCCCGCCCAACAAGTTTCTTCACATCATTTGTCCGCCGAAGACGGAACAAATCTATCGTACGGTCCTTTTTTCACGCAATCTCGGTGAGGCTTGAAAGTCCGTGGAACTTGTATGGTGCGTTCTCATTAATGCCATCTTCGATTCTTGACAATACATTTCTAAATTTTGTGTTAGATAGCAATGCCCTGCAAGGCTCGCATAGACCATCTTTGTCAAGGTTGCAGTTTTCGCATTTGTGTGCATGTAGCAGGAGGGAGCCACAATGGGAGGAGAACTCCCATGGCGTGTGCTCCTCAGTGTGGAGAAGGAATGGGTACACTCCAATTCTGGTCTGGCCAGGTGGTGCGCTGACCACATGCTGCTTGCACTGCACTTTCTTGGGTATGGCCGGTCGATCAATCGTGTTGTTCACTGATTTGGGCATGGGTGGTAGATGAACAGGGGCAATGGCATCCTTGATCACTACAGGTAAAGGTAATGTCCCAATATATTCAATGTCATCATCACCGTCACTGGTGTTCACAGACTGCGACAAACAGGGTGATGAGGGGGGCAAGGACGGAGATGTATCAGCATGCTCCCTTGGCAAGAGGTCATCTTCCGGAGGCAGCAACTCAGGTGCAAGAAAAGGGGAGGAATTAGGTGAGACCGAGGCAATCGTATGCATTCCCTTTTGCCTTTCAGCCACGGTGTCACGTCACTGCCGGGACGTGGTCTGGATCTTCTGTAACCAGTCTCTGCCTGAGGCAGTCAGTACTGGAGTTGGCCCCACGGAGTACGTGTAGGTGCCTAGGTCTCTGAGGGAACTTGGTATAGCCCAAGGTCCAAAGCTTCGAAGGTTCTGTTACAGAACAAGATGGTGATGCACAAGTAGAGGGAATCTCAGAGTAAACAGGACAGTAGATTGACAAAGTCAAAGCTAAGGGAATACAAGATACGCGTACAAGTATATATACCTATGAGGACTTGGTCTGTGTGCGAAGAGGGCATAAGGCTATTGGTCAATATAAATAGAACCATTGGGGGAGATAGCAAACTGTTGGGGTTAGGGAAGCCAGGTGGTCGGTACTATGGGGTGATAGGGTAATAAGACTAAGTCCGGTCTGAGATCAGATAAGATAAGGTAAAAGAGAGGAAAAATAAGTCGTCCATGACACATGGTAAGCTAGCTATCATTCTGATGGCTAGATGAGTACTGACTGTTTCACCAGTTCAATTGCTTTCAATAATTGCTCCAGCTTTCCTTCAAGCAACCCTCCAGTAATACTGTACTCAACCACAAAGCTGTGGATATATCGAGTTAGTCCTTTGATGCCCAAGGGTCCTCGCCGTACTCACAGCACAATGTCTTCAACATCAACGCCGTACCCCAGGAATCAGTTTAGCCCGTGATCAAGATGTTCCCAAGTCTCGCTTGGGTCTTCGGGACCTTCTGCCAAAATGACGCATGCAATGTCATTGTCTTCGTCTGCCTCAGGAACAAGTGAAGGTAGCTCTTGTGCTGCACAGGTGATATTGGCTAACAGTGCCAATGCGTGTGCATCAGGACCTGGGCCAGGGTGTGCTGAAACACTCGGGCTAGCTTGATGCAGTGGACCTGGGGTTGGGAGATGAGGGGGAGTGGCTTTGGGCACAATGCCTTGCCTTGCGCCCTTGCTTGTGCCTTGTGCTTGGCCTTGTGCATTTTTGGTTTGCGCCTTGGTTTGGGAGTTGTTTTGATTGCTTGTCCTGCTATACATTGCTTTTGTGAAGTATGATTGTATCACATTCATTTGGCTCATCTTGGGCTTCTCCCTTTTCTTTGCCACCCTCAAGCATGCCGGTGAACTTTGATGTTGCAGGAAATTTTTGGAACCTCCACAACCCACCTGAATCTTCATGCAACATAGATCACAAGTGTAAAAGCCGTCTTCATCTGTGTCACAATGGGTGGCATGTTGGTTGGTGCAGTTGCAGATGCGTTGTCAGATTGAGAGAGCATGTAGGGTAGTGGAAAATAGGAGGCAGGAAAACACCCAAAAAACGCCCCTAAGCTACTCACTCAAAGGCAAAACCTCGCCGATGTCACTCAAAATTTGACTATAAACCTCAAGACTGAAGTAAAACTTCCATTTCCACTTGAAAGAAAGCATGGTACCGAACACGATTCACATCCTTCGCATGAGTTTGGTGGCCTGTCTATATTTGGCGCCCATTAAGCACCCATGGACGAAAAATTTGCTAACGGCCAACCGAACCCCCCTCCCTCCCTAAGGTAGGTATGGGCGCTAAAAATTCCGCACCCCCCTTGGCGCGTTCGCCAGTTGTCGATTTGGGCTTTGTCGCGGGCTCTGGAGAGGAGCTTGCAGTTGAAGATGATGTGAGCCAGGGTGCATTCTCCTGACCCGCACTTGCAGATCACGTCCAGCAGTTCAAAGTCTTTCTTGAACCGGCGGGTGTATTCAGCTGTGAAAGAGTGACCAACAGCAAGCCACAAGGCAGTACAAAATGAGGAACAGGACAGCTCATCTTTGGTGGCTGCGGTCCATAGGGGGTGGTTATGGTCATCTGGGGGGTTGAGGAGTGAGAGGTGATATGCCAGAGATGTGCGAGGCTTGTTATGCCATTTGTGGGCCCATTGCTCAAAGGCTTCTGCCCAGGTCTTCTGTTTTTGGAAAGTAGCGGATAGGACGTTTCTGCATTCAATATCGTCATCTGAGAGCTGCTTGCACTCTTCCTGGGCACAGAACTTGGCCTGGCAGAAGCCTCTTAGGTGGGTGTCTGCAGGGGTCCATTCTACTGAGATGGAGACGTCAGCGAATGTGGACAAGATGTGGTTGACAACATGCGCAAAGTTGAGGGTGTGTTTGTAGTGTTTCCACCAAATGCTGATCCGACTTGGATCCAGGGTCTTCCTTGAATCAATGATGAGCTAAGCGCAAGGCTTACAACTCGACTTGATAACTCATGAAGGGTGATAAACCACAAAGGGTCCCCTTATGAACGCCTAATGAGGTGATAGCCTAACACACAAGTTGGCAACAAGATAAGAATAGTCACACAGACCAATGACTCTGCTATAAGAATGCTTTGAACACTGCCTGAGAGGAATACAGGTGGAAGTCCAAGACAACTAAGCTAACGACTACTGGCGAACCCTGCCAAGTATATATAGTACTCCAGGCCAGCTTTGAAGCTGAGCCTGAACTATAATCTAACACGACCTATGACCTAATCTGCCAATAGGAATTGTCCATCAAGCCACAGGGGCTTATCATGAAACATACAGTACATGAGGCATACGGCCCCACATGAGTCAGAGATAACAAGACCATGAGTCACAGATAAGAACAACACATGACTCACAAATGACATCATAGAACAAGATAACAAGATAGCGAATGTCTTGGCGCAACACCAGCGCATCAGAAACTGTTCCATCAGAACTTGAACCATACAAGGAAGTGTCCAGACCTTCAGCTGTCAGGAATCACCTCTGACCTCGTGCCTACCATGGCCCTTCCAGAACCTTCCATAATCTTCCATTCTTGATACAACACTGAAGTCCCCTGACTTATGGCTTAGGTCAGATACATACTGTGACCTGGGACTAGACCCATTCCATCCTTGATCTTCAATCTTCCGCACTTGGGAATTCCGCATCCAAGGCCCCTACGAACGAGTCCCATGACTTATGGGTTAGATCAGCTACCGCGTAGCAACACGTGATCTGGGACTGAACATGTGATGAGATCACATGACCTTCATCCTTCCTGCAATACTCTTGCCAGCATCTGAGGGCGACTCATGAATGATCATGCCACTCACTAACTGACGGATACAGAGGGCTTCATCCTCCTCCACTGTGTAGTCTTCTTCTTCTGCCTCAGGCCATCCATCAGCCTGGGCACATACAAGAGCGTGTACTTCTCTTCTTCTTCACAATATTCTGGCTGACCTAATACCCAGGTATGTGCCTCTGGATAATCTTGACAGTTCTTCCAGTGTTCGTGGATACACTTGCGACATTTGGCGTGTGCAGGGTTCGGTACGATGTCACCACGTGACAGTGTTCCTGGATGGCATGTGAGTTGGCATTTGAGATGCCTGCTATGGCCGACTGGGATCTGGACAGAATTATAAAGTGGTGGGCTTCCCCTCCAGAGGTTAAGGTATGAATGGATAGCATGGCTGGCAAGGCTGATGCCAAACACATCAATGTCATATTGGCTTACCCCTACGCCCAGCTCAAAGGCCTGGTCGTGGTCTTCTTTGCCACCCCATGCTCTTGGGATGACTGCTGCTGCAGCTCCCATCATTTTACCATCTCGTCTGCCCTGGTTGGTGATCATTCCTACCACATGAACCAGGGTGGTTGCTGGGTCATCTTCCTCAGTGATCATGTGGATGAAAGTCTGCCTGCCATCGGAGGATGTGCCGCCTGTGTTGGCTTTGTAGATGAGGCGCTGACCCCTGTTAGGTGCTTCCCATGGGGCTATTGCGAGTTCGTTGCAGCGGGGTCCTGCTGCAGGGACGCGACTGGCGAGGGCCTCAAGAGGGGTGGGGTTGGTCCTCGCTCTTGCTTGATTGTGCGCAGGTGGGACAGGGCTGGGGAGGTCATCCTCGCTGGGGGAGTGCCAATCAGTCCCAAGGCAGCATAGCAGCTGGGACTGTTTGGGGAGTCTGTAAAGGCGGAGTGCCGAGGTTTTTGTCAGCATTGTGAGACGGATGTGCATAGGGAAAATACAGAGATGCTCATGGAGGGCATCCCTTGGGGCCATGCTGAACGCCCCCATGATGATTTTGACTCCTTTGTTCTGGACTGCTTGAAGTTTCTTTATCAGGGTTTTTTTTGTTTGCCTGTGAACCAAAGTTGGCATCCGTACGTTAGGACAGGGAGACACACCGTATTGTAGACCAGCCTCCAGTTGACGGCAGACAGGCCCCTGACGGAGTTGCCCAGCAGTTGTAGCGCCTTGAGGGACATGCGTGCTCGGTTGCACATGGTGTTTACATGGGTTGTCCAGTCCAGTTTGTGGTTGATTAAGAACCCCAAGTATCGGACTGTGGCCGAAGCGGCGACTGTGTAGTAAGAGTTGATGCAAGGGTCAGGGAGGATGATTTGTGATGGTGGGGGGGTGATGTTACGACTCCCTGGTTTTCTGAAGAATAGGACTTCCGTCTTGTCCGGCTCCATGGCTAGGCCAGCCTGGTCTAGCCATTCTTGGCAGGTGGAGTAGCGCGCCCTTAGGAGGGATGTCACCCTTGCCCAGGTCTCGGCGCAAGCAAATATTACCCTGTCGTCAATATACATACCTAGGGATGAGCTGTTCCATTCTCGCATCCGGTGAAGAAGGGGGGAAGTGTAGATGACGGGGAGGACTGGCGATGCAGGGGAGCCTTGGGGGGTGCCCAGTTCCAGCTGACATTCCACTGAGAGGGCACCATTGAAGCGGAGCCTGACCTTCCTGTCCTTGAGGAACAACTCAGCCCAGTTGTGGACTTCCTGGGGGAATCTGAGGTTCTTCAGCACATTCACTAGGTGGGCGTGGTTGACATTGTCAAAGAACCCTCATATGTTGAAGAGTAAAATGCCGCATTTTAGGCCTGCCCTGTGTGCTAGTGTGACATTGTGGATGAGGGTAAGTCCCGTGTCTGTGCACAAAGAGGTGTTCCTTCCCCTGAATTGCGTGGTGGGGATGAGGTTTTCTTGGGTGACGTCTGCGAGCATTTGTTTAGCCATGACCTTCTCCAGGAGCTTACTGAAGGTTTCCAGCAGTGCAATGGGCCGGTAGTTCTTGGGTAGCGCATAGTCCTTGCGGTCTGGTTTGGGGATGACTGCGATGACTGCATGCTTCCACTGTGTCGGGTGGTAGCCCAAGGTTGCGCAGGCATTTGAAAAGCGCTGCGATGTAGTCTTTGATCACGCTCCAGCTCCACTTCAGGATTTGGTAGCCCACGCCTGAGAGGCCTGGGCTAGATGTGTTTGAGGTTTTCAAGAGGAGCTTCTCTATCTCTTTGGGTCCGATGGGGGTCCATTCTCGACAGGGGACTGGGGGAGGGTCATCATGGAAGTGAGACTGGACCTGCGTTGGGTTGTTGTTGAAGAAGTGGTGGGAGAGGGCGTCAGCCATGCTGTTGTGGTCGAAGACCAGCTCTCCCTCCCTGTTCCGGAGGGCAGAGACCTGAGTGACTCTTCGGCCATGCCTCCACTTTGCGAGGTCCCATACACCAGTTTTCTGTATGTACTTGTCAGCCCATTTGCACTTGGCTTCCCGGGTTACCTTCTTGAGCCTCTTCGCCGTGGCAGTTCTGTCTTCTTCTGAAATCACTTCCTTCATTTCCCTTACCACATTTTTGCAGTCCGGGTTCCACCACTGGGAGACTTTGTTTCGGTTTGTTGGCCGACATTTCTTGAAGGTTGCGCTTGACGCGGTTTCTATGGCATCGAAGAGGACATCGACCGCGAGGTCTATGTCCGAGGTGTCTGCGAGGGGGGGGATGCCTGTGAAATGTCCCGTGCTCTCGAGGACTTCAGTCCATTCTTCTATCTTACCAGTGTTGAGTTTGTACCCTGTGACCGACTCCTTGGGGAGCCATGGGATCGTGGACATGGGGAAGGCAGCGCACCGCATTAGCGCGTGGTCTGACCTGAGTGACCCCAGCCAGTTGACTTCTGGTACAGCGAAATGGAGTATTTGCTCAGCCGCGAGGTTGACCCATAAAAGGTCCAGGACACTATCTCTCTCGTTAGCTGCCACTGTGCCCTGACGAGTGTGGAGTGATAAAAAGTCCGGAGGGGCGGCGGCGACTAGTTCGTCAGTCGCGGCGAGCAATTCCAAAGTGACGCCGGTTCGTTGGCGAGAGTATGCGAGACAGCGAGTAGTCTTCGAGCAAGACGCGAGAGACGGCAAGTAGAGCGAGAGAGTAAGGCGAGAGAAAGATTGCCTTGTGAGAGGAGAGCTTGAGGGCAGACGAGATGGAAAGGAGACACAACTGGATGTTGATTTCAAGAGATACGCATACTGTTTTTATACATGGGTTTTACATTTTCTAGGAAACGGAGTCAAAGATAACGGAACAAAAGTAAACATACTGATGAATGGTGTACAACAGGGGTGAATGCAGAATAGGAGGAAAACAATAAAGGGGATACTAGGGATTTCGTCGGTCTTGTACCGAAATAGGAGTCGGCGTATAGAAATGCAGATCTGGTAATTGATGAAACCGATGTTAAGATGGACTGGTCGACCACCGCGTTTGTGCGCGAGTGGTGGTGCATTTTTGTGGCGCTCGAGTCGGCCGGGTCGAGCGTTGCCGAATTGCAACACTCCCCCTCAAGGGCGACAAATCCCAAGGTTCAGCGAATGTAACGTGATCTTGTAACTTGGGAGCGCCTTAGTGAGGATGTCCGCGGTCATAGCTTGCGTGGGGCAATATCAGATTTTGATTGCCCTGTCCATGATAGTTTGGCGTATGAAGTGATATCGTATGTCGATATGCTTTGTGCGTGCGTGGTAGTTGTCGTCTGTAGCGAGTCGGAGTGCTGCTTGGTTGTCGCAAAGCAGAGTGGTGGGTGTAGTAAATGGCCCATATAACGATGTGATGAATCTTCGGAGCCATATGCACTCTTTGGCGGCATGTGTGGCTGCCACGTATTCGGCTTCAGCAGTGGATAAAGTGACGAGCTCTTGCTTTCGTGAAGCCCAAGAAACAGCACCTCCATCGATGAGGAAGGCGAAGCCTGAGATGGCGTGTCGGTGCTCCTGAGATGCGCCGTCAGCGTCTGTGTAGCCTAAGAGGTCGTGGTGCTCATGTCCATATGTGAGTTTGTTATGTTTGGTGCCAGAGAGGTAGCGTAAAACACGCTTGACAGCTTCCCAGTGTAGTTCTCCAGGATTTTCGAGAAATTGTGATAAGGATGACACAGCGAAGGTTATGTCGGGGCGAGTAGCGACGGCTGCGTACATCAGGCTTCCGACAGCTTCACGGTAAGGGACTTTGTTCATGTGAGCTATTTCGGTAGGGTTTGTAGGCGCATCGGCTTTGCTGAGATTTGCACCAGGTGAAATGGGGCTAGCAGCGGATTTGGCGTTGCTGAGGAAGAACCGAGAGAGAATGGTGTCAATATAAGTGGTTTGTGACAGGGAAATGGTTCGGGATTGTCGGTCGCGTGTTATTTTGATGCCGAGTAGCCAGTGAACGGGGCCTAGGTCCGTAAGAGAATACTGCTCGTTAAGTTTTTGCTTGTAGTCTGAGATAAGGTTGGCAGAGCTTCCAGTGATAAGGCAATCATCGACATGGATGGCGAGGATGGTGGTGTGGTTGTCGATATGAGCAAAGAAAACGCCAGGATCTGCGTTGTTAACCTGAAAGCCTATGTCTGCCAGGGCGCGACATAAGGTGTCGTACCATTTGCGCCCGGCTTGTTTGAGTCCGTAGAGTGATTTAAGAAGTCGTTTGACTTGCTCCCCCTCTTCGGTGTATCCGGGGGGTGGTTTCATGTAAATTTCTTCGTTTTCGTTGAGTTCACCATTTAAGTAAGCACCGTTGAAGTCGAAGACGTCGGCGTCCCAGTTGTTTCGTGCGGTGATGGCAAGTATGATGCGAAAACTGGAGAGTTTTGCGACGGGAGAGAAAGTGTCGAAGTAATCCACGCCGAATTTCTGCGTGAATCCCTGTGCGATGAGACGGGCTTTGTATTTTTCAATAGATCCGTCAGCTTTGCGTTTGATACGGAAGACCCATTTGCTGCCGACAATATTCTTGCCGGCGGGTCGGGGGACGGAAGTCCAAGTTAGGGCTTTGTCTAGGGTAGTAATTTCGCGGTTCATGGCCTCTTGCCATTTCGGCCAGTCGGAACGAGATTGTGCTTGTGTGAGGGTTTTCGGATCGTCTTGAAATTCGTTGATTGAAGCTTCGTAGACTTCCTCGCAGCTTGCGAGATAAGCATAGTCCGATGAAGCGAAGTCAATAGCGTATGAAGTGGTTTCGTGGGGCCAATCGGGGTGAACCCATTTGCTTGTGGTGTCTTTTGGCGGTCTGTCATATTCTTGACCGGTTGTAGCTTCTCCACGTTGGATGGCTCGTTCTCTAGCTGAGGGAACTGGGATACGAGATGATCTTCTTGTGGGTGGTTGGGGTTCTTTGCCCTTGCGAGATCTCGAAGGGTGTTCTTCTTCGCTGCTATCGGCAGCGGGATCAGGTCGTGGAACGTTGCGCTGTCTGAGTTGGGATGTGGAGGTCATTCCTCCGGGCATGGTGGGTGTGCTAGACAGTGGAGTTAAGGGTGAAAGGGACGTCGATGGTCCTTCTGAAGGCTGAGCCGGAGTCTGCGGCAGATATGTTGGTAATGGATATGGGAGGGGCCACGGTGCTGGAGGTGGTGCCGGAGGGAATAACGGGGCAGGAGCTGCTGGTGGTGCAGGCGCTGGAGGTGGTGCAGCAGGTGCTGCTGGTGCTGCTGGTGCTGGCACTTGTGGAGTAATGATACGGGGTGCGTAGATGGCTACCGTGGAGGTGACAAATTTGATGTTGCGCTCGACCGATGTGGTTCGTCTGTTCGGCCAGTAAACGCGATGGGCGTGGGTGCTTTCGGAGTCGTATCCAATCCAACGTGCCTCAACGCCTCGTGCGTCGAGTTTAGTGCCAGTGTCGGAGTGCACCCAGACTGTTTGTCCCCATTCGGGGACACCTGAGAGGTTGGGTTTGGTGCCGTAGAGTTTCTCATAGGGTGTGGTACTGTTGCCTAGAGCTCGAGTGGATGTACGGTTTTTGAGCCAGACTGCAAAGCGTAGTGCTTCGGCCCATAGGTTCTTTGGCAGGTCGGCTTGATTTAGCATCGCCCGGACTCGTTCAAGAAGTCGGCGGTTGAGGGCTTCCGCAATGCCGTTGTGTTGCGGGGTATCGTGGGTGGTAAGGCGACGTTCGGTGCCTTCCTTCTGGAGAAACTTTGTAAACTCGTTGCCTGTGTATTCTCCGCCTCGATCTGAGCGGAGTAATTTGATTTTCGCCCCGTGCTGAGTGTGTGCCCAGGAGGCAAACGTTTTGTAGGCTTGAAGCGCCTGGTCTTTAGTGCGAAGGGCATCGATACAGGTGTACCGGGTGTGGTCATCTGTGAACGTGATGTAGTAAAATCGGCCACCGAGGCTGGCGATAGGGGATGGTCCCCATAAGTCGGTGTGGACCTCGGCGCCGAAGTGTTTGGCCGGAGGGGCAACGCGCTCACTCCGGATGGGTTTGCAAGTCAGTTTGGCGTACTCGCAAGCATTGCAGATGATGGGGGAACCATCATCAACGAGGTGGATGCCATCAATGGCATGGTTTCGTACGAGAGATCGAATTGCGTCGGCTGAGATGTGACCGAGGCGTCGGTGTAAGGTGTGGATGTCGACTTGTTCGACAGTGGTTGTGGTGGCAGCGCTCTTGGCGTGATGGGAGTGCTCGACCTTGTAGATTCCGTTCGAGCTACCAGGAATATGTCCAACTTTCTTGCCAGATTTAGTTCTGATCTTGCATATATGGTTTTCGAACAAGACGGTGCTTCCACCATCCTGTATGCGGTCAATGGATATGATGGTTAGGTTCATTTTTGGGGCGTAGAGGGTGTTGCGAAGGGTGATAGGGGTTGTAGAGCCCTTGTTGGGAACGTCAATCTGGAGGTCGCCTACACCTATGGCGTAAAACGTGCCGGTGTTAGCGGCTGCAATGGGACGAGGGGGGATGGTGCGATAGTTTGTGAAGCGATGGTAGAATGGAGACATGTGTTTTGAGGCTCCCAAGTCATAGAGTTCGATTTCGACCTCGGGTGGTGTGTGAACGGGATCTGAGCTGAAGGCGATGTCATAAGATGTGTATTCCGGTGTGTCGTCGTTGATTTCGACGATAGCAGCCCATGCTCCTTCGTCATGGGTGGTGGCCGAATTGGAATTGTCGATATTTCGGTTGTCATTGCGATCGTTGTTTCGGTTGCGGTTATTCCGATTGTCGTTTCGGCCGCGGGTTGAGTTATTGCGATCACGGTTGTCGCTGTTATTATTGTCGTCACGTCTTGGTGGACGTTGACCTTCCTTGTCGCCTCCTTTGGCCCAGCAGTCCGACTTGTAGTGCCCGAGCTTGTGGCAGTTGTAGCATTCGACGTTTCTTTTGTCGCGATTCTTCTTCTGTGTGGCTACGAAGGCTTCTTCGGAATCATTATTTCCTTTGTCTTTAAGTCGGCTTTCATACTCATCGGTGACAAGTCGGATAGCTCGATCGGTGGTTATTGGTGTGCCTGCCTGGTCAGCTGCAGCGTTCAGAGCTCGCGTAACGGAGCGATAGGAGGTGGGGAGGGAACCGAGGATTGTGAAAGCAAATTCCTCATCGTCTAAGTTTCTTCCCAAGGATGCGAGCTGCTCTCGCATGTTCAGAAGGCTAGCGATGTGGGTGTGGGCATCGCCGTCATCGCGTAGTTTTGCATCTTGCATTTTCTTGCCCAGATCCAGGGCGGCCATTTTAGAACGGGTTTGGTGGACGGCTTTGATGGCGTCCCACATTTCCATAGTAGTTGTGTGAGTTTTGACTCGGTTGAAGACTTGGTCGGGGATTGTGGTAGTTATCATTTCGATTGCCATATCTTCTTCGGCTTCCCACCGTTGCTGGGGCGTTTTGCCGTTGATGTTACCGGCGTCGATGTAGGCTTGGGGAACGGTGGTGAAAGTGAGGTGGCTGGTCCATTGCCGGGACCTGAACGTAATAAGGAGTCGGTCTTGGTATGTGATCCAGTTGGATCCGTCTGCGGCGAGTTTTGATATGGGGGTGCGGTAATCGCTCATGGTGGTGAAGTCGAATAAGAGTGGCTCGGTAGAAAAGAAAATACGCGCTGTGAGATGTCGAGGTTAGGCTGCAACTGCAGGGCCCATAACCTGGAGTGATAAAAAGTCCGGAGGGGCGGCGGCGACTAGTTCGTCAGTCGCGGCGAGCAATTCCGAAGTGACGCCGGTTCGTTGGCGAGAGTATGCGAGACAGCGAGTAGTCTTCGAGCAAGACGCGAGAGACGGCGAGTAGAGCGAGAGAGTAAGGCGAGAGAAAGATTGCCTTGTGAGAGGAGAGCTTGAGGGCAGACGAGATGGAAAGGAGACACAACTGGATGTTGATTTCAAGAGATACGCATACTGTTTTTATACATGGGTTTTACATTTTCTAGGAAACGGAGTCAAAGATAACGGAACAAAAGTAAACATACTGATGAATGGTGTACAACAGGGGTGAATGCGGAATAGGAGGAAAACAATAAAGGGGATACTAGGGATTTCGTCGGTCTTGTACCGAAATAGGAGTCGGCGTATAGAAATGCAGATCTGGTAATTGATGAAACCGATGTTAAGATGGACTGGTCGACCACCACGTTTGTGCGCGAGTGGTGGTGCGTTTTTGTGGCGCTCGAGTCGGCCGGGTCGAGCGTTGCCGAATTGCAACAGAGTGGGGATCTCAGGTTCAGAGAGGAGGCTAAAGGTTTGGGAGGCCAGCCAGTTCTCCAGTCTGTCAGCGTGTGGGGATTTGTCCCAGCCTGGTAAGGACCAGGATGGGGAGTGGGTGTTGAAGTCTCCGACCAGTAGGGTTGGGATGGTGGGATCGAGGTCTAGCACGGTCAGTGTATCAAGTGCAGACAGGTCACATATGTCGTTATAAAAGTTTAGCACCCTCCACTTCTCCTTTCCGGTGCAAAAGTCCAGTAGTTGGACACAGGGGTGAGCGCACAGGTCCATGCGGCAAGTTGCTGATATGCGTGAGTTGCGGCGACCTGCGTCGATCTCTGTTAGTCTAATATATGTTACAACTTTTACGCATTCTCCAGGAGCGCGTGTGGCGGGGTAGATGATGTCCCACTTTGGGTTTGCTGCAGCCCTGAGGACGTCAACACCATCGTGGGCTTGGTTGTTTCTCGTGGTTCCTATTTTGGAGTACCACGGTTCCTGCATAAAAGATAACGTGGTCAGTAATGTTGGAATTAAGGAGGGCATGAGAGGAGGCATTGCGTCGGCCCATGTTGACCGATGCAAGTGAAAAAGTTGTGAGGTCATTAGACATGGGAAGGGCCTGGGGTGGCGTTGCGGGGGGCCGGTGTTTGGTTGAGCCCAGGCCCCGTATAATCACTAGTGTTATCCCAACCGCCAGGGCAAGGTTCTTCACCCCAGTTCCAGTCGAGGTTGTTTTCGACTTGCGCTTCGGAGGTGCCGTCGTTCGCGCTCCTGTTGTCGCTTGCAGGGGAGGGAGGGGGGGGTTGCTTGCCCTTACCTGTGCCCCTGTAAGCTGGGCACGCCGGGACTCGGCTGCATTTCTTGCCCCCGACTGTGACCCATCCCTCCTGTTCTTCATGGGTGGTGTGTTGTGCTTGTACTTGCACTGGCCCTTGGGTTTGCCCTGCTGACCGTGTGGGGGCGAAGTCGGCCCTTTTGGGGCACTTCGGGTCCCGGGCATGGTGGCCAACGTTTCCACAGAGGATGCATTTGAGGGGGCAGTCACAGACTCCTACATCCCTGTGGACGCGTTGGCATTCCTGGCTGTGGCACTCAGTGCAGTGTGAGCCACCGCACTTGAAGCATATCAGTGCGTCGGCTGGTACTCGGCATACCCGAGAGTTACGTGCGTGTCCGAGTTGGTGGCACCGGGTGCATTGGATGAGGTGGGGCCGGGAGGGGGAGAGTGTGAATTTGACATATGAGTTGAACATGAAGACGTGGTCCTCTCACACCTGTCTGGAGATGGCGCCGTCAGGGTCAGAGTAGGAGATGAGCACTGTACCGGTGTCTCCGTTTAATCTTTCGAGTGGAACCTGCCACCTGGGGGTGATGGTGAGGATGGCATTTTCAAATGCAGGGTTGGTTCTAAGGGTGGCGAGCAGCTCATCCTGGGGGTGTGGGCGGCTGTCGTCGCCCCAGATAGGGACACCCCGTAGTTGCACCCAAGTCCAGTTGCCCGTTGGGGTGAGTTCTGCACCTGGGAAAGGGGCCAGGAGGAAGCGTGAGTAAGACGCGATGAGGGGGAAGTCTACCCTCCTGCGGATGGTGAAGATGAAGTTCCCCATTCGTTTGACTGAACTGCTCCATCTACCGGCCAGCAGCTGCAGTGGGTTATTCTTTACCTTGGCATTTATTTGTCTTTGGACCTCTTTCACTATTGTGTCCGGTTGCTGGGCACGCATGGCTGCTTTGGCAGCCTCGGGGAGAAGGCCCCCGTCCCTTAGGACTGTGACCTCGGTGTTGGAGGGGCCTCTTGTGTCGGCAGGCTTTGCTGCAGGACGTCCTGTGGGTGTCCTCCCCTGAGCTGCCACTGCTCAGGTCACCCAGGTGTTGGTCTCCCTTTGTTGGGCAATCCCTTCCGTGGTGATGACGTTCCAAGCCCCATGGGGTGGTGCACCCTGGGTTGGTCCGTTGTCTGTGCCGGCCCGGGGGATGTCGACCTTGGGTGCGCGTGGGGGTCTCCCAGTCTGTGTCTGGGCCCTTGAGGGGGGGTTGGGGGGGGGTTGTTGTCTCCGCCCACCCTGGTGTTTCCTGGGTCACGCGGAGCTTGGACCATGCTCGCGACTTGTTCAATCCATGCAGCTAGGGTGGTTAGCATCGACTGGATCGTCGCGAGCCCCCCGTCAGAGAGTTCCTTACTGGGCACTACCGCAGTGGTCACGGGAGGTTGTAAGTCTAGTTGGGGGGGAGTGTTAGTGTTCGTGTTCCCTTGCTCTGGGTCTACCTCCATAGCTGTGACCGTTGTGCCCGCAGGAGCGGGGGGCTGGGTCCTGGGCCCCCGGGCTGTTGACGGTGGTTGAGATCCCAGGGCTTGCTGAAGTGCTTGACGAGCCCATGGGTTCTTGAACAGGGCTGGTTGGGTAGACTCGGTACTCCGGCTTGTGTCAGTTGGGGAGGCTCTTGGCCCAGAGGGTGTGCGGGAGCGGGACCTGCTGCATGTGTTGTATGCAGGGGTCGAGTTATCCTGCTGGTCGCTTGACGCGGTTTGTGCTGGGGTATGCGCCCTTGCCCCAGGGACTGAGTTGCCTGAGGCGGTGCGTTTGGACCCCGCCCTCGGGGCTGGGGGTGGGCCCATGCTTGAAGAGGGTGGTCTGGGGAGGGGGCGTCCAGGGGAAGCTGTTCCTCCTGGCGCGACTATGAGGTCGGAGGGGGAGAGACCCAAGTTCTCGCAGCTTTAATGACAGCAGTCTTGTTAGTTGCTTTTACCTCTGCGTCTAACCCTGCCTGGAACTCTTTCTCCCGTTTCTCCTTGTAGGCAATTCGCCAGTTTCTTACCTCTTGGGACACGTCCTGGGATACTTCCCGCTGCACCTTTTCCATCTCTTCTTTGTGCATGCGGGCCCATTCGTTTTCAACTACTGCTCAGATTTCGGCTTCATCACTCTTGCACGTGTGCTCCTTCGCCTTTGTGATTGCTATTTCTTTGAGGGATTTCAACACTGGGAGGATCTCTTTTGCGATCGCCAGGTGTCTCTCAGCCTGAAATGGGTTAGTTTTGAGCTTGGAGAGGAGGGACTCAGCAATTTCTCCGAAGGATGCCGACTTCAGTTGGAGGACCAGCTGGCTGCGCCACTCGTCCACCTTGATCCTTGCCTGGAGCTCTGCCCCTTCTTCTAGGCCCTTCCTAGCAGTCTCCTTGACGCTGTTGAAGAACGTGAGTGCACCTGCTTCTTTGGTGCGGTCGTTGGTGTCGTTCACTAGGCCGGCGATTTGTTCCGCCAGGTGTTGGATGAGTTCCCCGTCCGTTCTGGGCCTTGGGACGTTGGGTTCCAGCTCGAAGCGGGCGTCAGTCAGGGTGAAGGGGTTGTCGGCCACGCCTTTAAGGCGATCAGGTGAGGACCTGATCATCCCTCAGCCTACCGCGGCGAGTGTAGCTGTTACTGCCCTGACCCAGGTGCTTGCTCCCAGCACTGGGTTGACTGTGGTCCCCGGCCCTGGGTTTGGGAAGCCACCGTCCAGAGTGACCGGCATGATCTTGAAGGCCGAGTTGAGTGCTTCCTCATCCTGGCCGTGTTTGGAGTTGCTCCAATCCCCTGTGGGCATTAGGTCAACATGGTTGTAAAAATTTGTGACACTGGCTAAGATTTTGTTAGTCGACATCCTGAGGGTGTCAAGACGGGCGTTGATGCAAGCTTTGTCATCCTCACTTAACCTTTTGAGGGCTTGGACGTCCACCGCATGCACCTTGAGGGGGGCACTTGCGCTGGATTCAGGGTTGCTTGGGGTGGTGGAGAGCGAACCTCTTTTTGGGGGGGAGTGGGGAAAGTCTCCAGCTCGGGTGGGAAGGGCCTTTGCCAGGTTGACTGAGACCCTGGTTGGGCGGGGCCCATGAGGGTTGCAGGTTTGGGTGTGTGGTTTGTGTGAGGGGGGCTTGCGCCCTCCAATGTGCTTGACAGCTGAGAGGCAGGTGGGGATTCTGGGCACGGGCTACTGCTAGCAGTAGGTGAGAGCGTTGGGGAGGCATGGGAGGAGGGGGGGGGGCTGGTTGGGGCCAGCAACCTCTCCAGGGGAAGGTGGCCATTTAGGAACAAGGGCCATGAGTATGTCTAGTCATGTCTGTCTGGGTCGTGCAAAAGAACTTGGGATTTCCCCGCAGTTGATACGTTGATATACGTGGAAGCTCTGAGAAGGCGAGCGAGTGGAGTGTCGCCGTGACATATAGGCTGGTCTAAGCATAGAGCGCCGAGCGGAGTCTTCGTGTGAACAGGGGTGGCACGTGTTCATCCCTCTTTGTTTCTGCCCTACCATCTCTCCTCCCACTTCCTCGGGTGATTTGAAGCACCAGCACGCTTTTCTTTCACCAACCTGCCACACCTGATGATTTTTGCTATGGTATTGGTGATGAAGATCATATTGTCTGGCTCTCATCAGCTCACTCCGTTGGCCCTTAAAGGTCCCACCCGCCCCTCGTGACCAAGGGGGGTGCGGAATTTTTAGCGCCCATACCTACCTTAGGGAGGGAGGGGGGTTCGGTTGGCCGTTAGCAAATTTTTCGTCCATGGGTGCTTAATGGGCGCCAAATATAGACAGGCCACCAAACTCATGCGAAGGATGTGAATCGTGTTCGGTACCATGCTTTCTTTCAAGTGGAAATGGAAGTTTTACTTCAGTCTTGAGGTTTATAGTCAAATTTTGAGTGACATCGGCAAGGTTTTGCCTTTGAGTGAGTAGCTTAGGGGCGTTTTTTGGGTGTTTTCCTGCCTCCTATTTTCCACTACCCTACATGCTCTCTCAATCTGACAACGCATCTGCAACTGCACCAACCAACATGCCACCCATTGTGACACAGATGAAGACGGCTTTTACACTTGTGATCTATGTTGCATGAAGATTCAGGTGGGTTGTGGAGGTTCCAAAAATTTCCTGCAACATCAAAGTTCACCGGCATGCTTGAGGGTGGCAAAGAAAAGGGAGAAGCCCAAGATGAGCCAAATGAATGTGATACAATCATACTTCACAAAAGCAATGTATAGCAGGACAAGCAATCAAAACAACTCCCAAACCAAGGCGCAAACCAAAAATGCACAAGGCCAAGCACAAGGCACAAGCAAGGGCGCAAGGCAAGGCATTGTGCCCAAAGCCACTCCCCCTCATCTCCCAACCCCAGGTCCACTGCATCAAGCTAGCCCGAGTGTTTCAGCACACCCTGGCCCAGGTCCTGATGCACACGCATTGGCACTGTTAGCCAATATCACCTGTGCAGCACAAGAGCTACCTTCACTTGTTCCTGAGGCAGACGAAGACAATGACATTGCATGCGTCATTTTGGCAGAAGGTCCCGAAGACCCAAGCGAGACTTGGGAACATCTTGATCACGGGCTAAACTGATTCCTGGGGTACGGCGTTGATGTTGAAGACATTGTGCTGTGAGTACGGCGAGGACCCTTGGGCATCAAAGGACTAACTCGATATATCCACAGCTTTGTGGTTGAGTACAGTATTACTGGAGGGTTGCTTGAAGGAAAGCTGGAGCAATTATTGAAAGCAATTGAACTGGTGAAACAGTCAGTACTCATCTAGCCATCAGAATGATAGCTAGCTTACCATGTGTCATGGACGACTTATTTTTCCTCTCTTTTACCTTATCTTATCTGATCTCAGACCGGACTTAGTCTTATTACCCTATCACCCCATAGTACCGACCACCTGGCTTCCCTAACCCCAACAGTTTGCTATCTCCCCCAATGGTTCTATTTATATTGACCAATAGCCTTATGCCCTCTTCGCACACAGACCAAGTCCTCATAGGTATATATACTTGTACGCGTATCTTGTATTCCCTTAGCTTTGACTTTGTCAATCTACTGTCCTGTTTACTCTGAGATTCCCTCTACTTGTGCATCACCATCTTGTTCTGTAACAGAACCTTCGAAGCTTTGGACCTTGGGCTATACCAAGTTCCCTCAGAGACCTAGGCACCTACACGTACTCCGTGGGGCCAACTCCAGTACTGACTGCCTCAGGCAGAGACTGGTTACAGAAGATCCAGACCACGTCCCGGCAGTGACGTGACACCGTGGCTGAAAGGCAAAAGGGAATGCATACGATTGCCTCGGTCTCACCTAATTCCTCCCCTTTTCTTGCACCTGAGTTGCTGCCTCCGGAAGATGACCTCTTGCCAAGGGAGCATGCTGATACATCTCCGTCCTTGCCCCCCTCATCACCCTGTTTGTCGCAGTCTGTGAACACCAGTGACGGTGATGATGACATTGAATATATTGGGACATTACCTTTACCTGTAGTGATCAAGGATGCCATTGCCCCTGTTCATCTACCACCCATGCCCAAATCAGTGAACAACACGATTGATCGACCGGCCATACCCAAGAAAGTGCAGTGCAAGCAGCATGTGGTCAGCGCACCACCTGGCCAGACCAGAATTGGAGTGTACCCATTCCTTCTCCACACTGAGGAGCACACGCCATGGGAGTTCTCCTCCCATTGTGGCTCCCTCCTGCTACATGCACACAAATGCGAAAACTGCAACCTTGACAAAGATGGTCTATGCGAGCCTTGCAGGGCATTGCTATCTAACACAAAATTTAGAAATGTATTGTCAAGAATCGAAGATGGCATTAATGAGAACGCACCATACAAGTTCCACGGACTTTCAAGCCTCACCGAGATTGCGTGAAAAAAGGACCGTACGATAGATTTGTTCCGTCTTCGGCGGACAAATGATGTGAAGAAACTTGTTGGGCGGGAAGGCACAATCACCATGCACCATCAGGTGCTCCTCGCAATGTCAAGTGGGAAGATCCCTCGGTTGGATCGTATTCTTCGTGTTGCCTCAGATCATCACATGAGTGTTGCAGCAATTCTAGATTTGATCCAAAAAGCAGGGCATGGTATCTACCATCCAAAAGGGTTTGACGAAGATGAAGACTTGCAAACCCTCCTATTCCTGCGTCTAGGGGGTTATTGAGTGGCAGACATTGCTCACCGTATGTTTGGCATCCCTGCCCCTTCCACTGTCCGTCGCCGTACTATGATCCCACCCCTCATTTGTTCCCCATCCTATCCACTTGTGAGGGATCTTGAGGCCAATTTGGTGGCTGCATTTGACAGTTTGTCACCAAATTTAGCAGCACAAGGAAGACTGCATGCTGTCTTGATGCTTGACGAGATTGTGCAAGAGACCCGTCTGCAATGGTGTGATCGGACAAACCAGATCCTAGGGTGGTGCCGAGAGCATATGAAGGGGAAGTGTATGGACTTCAATAGCATCGCAGATGCGGAGCTGTTGTTCGGGGAAATGGTATCCAGAAACGTGCATCTTGCACATGAAGTAAGGAGTTCTCCCACGGCTTGGCCCAAATGCTAAGTTGCACAACTCTTTCTAACAGGCAACGATTGGCGTGATTGGCCTCCTATGTAACAATTCTAGATTTTATAGTGCAAAACCCTTTCTCATTTCCGGGAGCTGTAAGAAAGAGTCTGCAGAGGACCATTTAACTCTCATCCAGACAGCACTCGACGCGATCAAAGGTGTGGATGCTCTACAAAACACTCGGGTTGTCTCCATTGCCTCAGACAGTGAGGCAAAGCGGGGGAAGGCCTTAGTACTCCTCACATTCAAACAGACACTTTCTCCATCATTGCCCATCTATCCCTGGCTCTCAGCATGCACCCTTCTTGATCTTCATGTCGGCGATGATGACATTACCTGCGACAAGGATTGGAAACACACTGGTGCGAAGCGACCTCGCAATGCCCTCTTGCGTGAAAAGGGTCTCCTCGTGCATGGGATATGGATCACTCCAGCGGTCCTTAGGAGCCATCTTGTTATGATCCGCTCAACCTGCCAGCAAGCAACGCAGGTGTTTACATGAGCACTGGAAGAATTGCCATGATTACCCAGAGGCGCATACCTGGGAGTCACATGCAGAAGAAGACATCGAAGAAGAAGAAGCCGTACATACACTCGTAGCGGCAGAAGACGACAGCTACCTCGCTTATGACGAGGCGTGCAAAGTCCACCAGCTTGTGAGTAACATGATCACTTGCGGTAGAGTCCCAGATGCTGGCAGGAAGGTTATGACAGGACGAGCAAGGGTCACGTGACACGGTCATGTGACGAAGCCCCAGGTCACGGGATCTGACCTAAGCAATAAGCTAGGGGGCTCGTGACATCGTGACATCATGGCGTAGGATGGAAGATTGGTCCCGGGTCGCAGTACATATCCGACCTAACCCATAACTCAGGGGACGAGAACGCGAAGGTAGCCAGTGGAACTTGGCGGAAGACAGTTGTGTCCTGAAGATGACCAACGATGACAAAACAGCGATTGTGTGGTGTAAGACCAGCGGCTTGATGTTGGACGGTTCCAGCGGGCCGTGGCTTGATGTTGGACAGTATTCCAGCAGGCCGGGTTTGATCCCCTTTCGGGAAAGTGTTCAAGATGGATTAGTTCAAGGAGCGCCTGTGTTAGCGCCGAGGCCATTGCTTACTGACGCATGGCAGATTTGTGTTGTGGATGACATTTCCCACTTATGCTTACTGTTTGCTTAGTGTCGCTTACTCGCGCACTTACTCATGCTTATCATTGTGATTACTGATGTGATTAGACATTCGCTTATTGATGTGTGAGTCATCCTTTGTGATCTATTACTCATACTATGTGTGTCGCCTTTGTGGCTTGACAGACATTTACTATAAATACTATACAAGTTGCGCTATGGTTCACTAGCTTAGTTGTCTTGGAATCCACCTGTACTATTCTCAGGAAGTTCAGACAGTCTTGTAGCAGAGTCATTGTTCATTGTGACTATCTTGTTGCCAACTTAAGTGTTAGGCGTTGCCACCTTGTAACGAACCTCAAGCTAGGCGGTACTAGGGAACTTTATTAAGTCATCTCCCTTTTACAAGTTGTTCTCTGAGTTCAGAAGCCATGCGCTTTGCTCAGCATTAGGAGTTTCCTGGGTTCAGAAGCCGTGCGCTTTGCTCAGTTGAAGGTTACTAGGTTTGGGAAAGCACTACGCTTGCCTAGTGTCAAAACAAGGAAGGCCTATCGGATCCAAGTCGGATCAACGTTCGGTGGAAACGTTACACATCTCCTCGAAGCTGGATACAAACCTCAACACGTCTGTGCAATGCTCAATCTGAATGACAAACAAGATGTCTTGCTAGCCTACACGCTTCTTTGGGACATCTGGAGTCTTCCTTGGCTCACATCTGGTGCACCGGGTCGCATCAACGCCCGTGAATCCCCTTCACCTTTTTGGTTCTATGTGCCATCATTTCCTCATGCCATATATCTGTGTCGACTTATCTATTGAGGACCAGCTTGAATATCTGAGCTATGCGGCACACCTGGCACTAGTTCTCTATGCTCATGATAAGGCATGCAATGATTTCATCCCAACCGCCCTCTACGTTGACCTGATTCTGATGGTCAAAAATGTTTTCTTTTGTGCCACAAAGGCTAAGATCGATACACCAAACGATGACTTCAACATCATACTCCTTGGCACAGATCGCCTGGAGAACCTCTTCGGTTGCCTGTGTACTATCATAGGCAACGATGCTAATGTTGATAATTATCAACTCGGCTCACATCTGACAGGTACCATGGAGTCCGCAAATATCCTGGCTATGCATCCAGAATGGGATAAAGCACCACGGTGTCTGCACCTTCTATGCATGTCTCGAGACTCATCTGAAATCCCAGCTTCTGCAGACCATATCTCTCCACATTCATGGAGAGCATCCCAGGCTCTCAGCTCCCTCACACCTCCCACTCTCTGGATTCGGGGTCGGCGCAGGCTGGAGAATGACCACCCATTTTCCTGTGACATCCTTCATGCTGTTGAGGCAATTCCTGGTGCTACAGTATTGGCACCCTTCGGTACGCTCCTCATTCATGCCTCTCTTCCAGTTGACGACATTGAGGACTCATCACACGATGACGTCCTTCATGGCTTGGTCCAGGATGCTGTCTCGTCAGACCCCCTGAATGCTCCCATCACTGGCAATGGCATGTGTGATTTTGAGGACGCCGCAACCTCTCTGGACTGGGCTCTGCAACAACGTACTTTCAGTAATGTTGTTGCAGTTGATGACAACACTGCAACGCTAAACAAATCACAAGCCTTGTCACTATTGTTCAAGTACAGCAAATCGACAAGCTCAGCAGATCAGCTTCGTAGGGTCCAGCAACAGGCACGCTTTGTTCAGTCCGATCCTGAGACACTCCTAGACAACTCTTCCGATGAAACTGGTGCCCTCCTCATGGTAAACAATCCAATAGCGTCACTCATTTCATGTGAAGAAAATATATTTCTTTGCATTGGTGAAATCATCGGTATCCATCTTGGGTCAAAGGCTGTCGACTATCTGCGCCTTGATGTCCTTCTCGAGGACACTGTCCACATCACATACCAAGTTTACAGCCTAGTGTGCACGTATCCTGACAATGATAACCTAGACAGCAACACAAATTTGCCCAAGAATGACTGGAAGACATCCAGCCTCCTTCCATTGAAATTGAAAGTGCCGGGCAATCTGATTCAGCCAATTAACCCTTCTCTAGCCATGCCATCGTCACACACACCCTACTACCTATTCGATACACCGATGCTCATTGCCCTAACGTCCAGCCTTCGAGATCGACTGACCAATCCCCAGCTCAAGTTCATCCCACGCGCTGCACAAACCGACTGCTTTCCTTATCGCGAGAGATCAGGTAAGTGCACATCACTGCTGTGGTGCCATGACATCAGGTCTTATTTGATGTTTTCTCACTTAATCAGGGCAGGCTTGCTTCGTTGCAGAAGACCTCTATGATGTGCAAGAGTCCAGTATGCACAAATGCCCTGCATGTACGCCTCCAGTTCAACTCAACACATCCAATGGCCAGCGTGTACTTGCACACATTGCAAGCCATATACTACACGATCTGACCATCGACAAGTCACAAGAGCCATGTGGGCTCTGCCTCTGACCTGCTGCTCTGTGTACCATATATCTGACAAGACGCTCTGGACGGAACTACCAGTGGGCTCACAAGTATGGTGGCATTGCGCCATGCCCAAATGCGACCAACTTTTTGTACTTGGCAGCCATGGTGTCTTCAGACTCATCACCTTGTTCAAATGTCCCACTACAATGTCCATACTGCTCGGATGGGTCTCCAGCAGTCTGGCGGTACAACATGCAACTACACTTCCAACATCGGCATCCAGGCGTTGACACTGCAAAACACCAAGACCTCTGGAAAATAACGCCAGAGGAGGCAACAGCAATGAAACAGATCTGGGACAATCGCCACAGACAGCGTAGACCACGTGGTAAAGGAAAATCGAAAGTTCCTTTGAAAGTTTCAGATGCACACAGTTCTCAGAGGCTATCAAGGTATGCAACCTTTCTATTGACTTAATGAGGCTGATACTCATATTACAATCACTAGTTACATTGCAAGCAGCGACAGGATAACACGGGATGATGTGCAAGACTCAGACATCAATGAAGAACGCGTGGGTGAGCAAGAAGGTGGATCCAGTGAAGACGACAACGTACCCAATGCAGTGGTGGAGGCACGGAGACAGGAGTTGTCCAGTAAAGTATGTGATGATGGGCAGTTGTGGACACATGGAGCAGAGGGCAGTGGCGAAGGTACATCGGCGGCCATGATCACGTTGGTTGATGGGAACAACGCAGCCAGATCAGATTGCATTGACAGCGGAGAGGGTGGGTTGGAAGCATTGGTGGGGAGTGTTGACCTGGGGATAGGGGCTATCAGCGTCGATCTTGCTGTAGAGACAAAAGAAGATGCACCTGAACACAGTAAGTCATCTCCAGTTTACTTTTTCCCTTGATGCTGAAGATGGCCTCCCTCAGCCGCTAACATCAGTGTTCCCACTTCGCCACGCACAGATAATGTGATGGTACTGACCACTGAGCGTCCCACAGAAACCGAGGACAATAGCAGCTTCCTTAGGGGTGCCCAAGTGTCCTCATTTGGTTGGAAACAGAAACTGAACAAGGTCTTTGAGATTTCCAAGTGCTTTTGTGGGAAGTCGGCAGCACCATCTGTGCATAACAAAAGTGGCGATGTTTTTTGCTGCCGAGTCACTGGATGTGAAACAAAATGGGTAAGTAATTTCGGACACAAGTGCACAGTGCGCTGATATGAGCCATACCAGTATCACCTTACATGCATCGGACTTTCATCCCCACCTAAGGCATGGACTTGTGAAGTATGTCTGAGCAATGCAGGTGTGTCAAAACGCAAGCGTGCATGATCGAGTGTCTTGCATAGTAGATGATATCGATGATAAAGAATACACGTGATTTGCCTTTTTTAGTAGCAAGAGAAAATATTTCCATATTTAGATAAGCGCCCGCTTAGTAAAGACCCCCCCCCTCCCCCTATTGACCTTAAGAGAAAAATGTACGTACTATATCTGACTACAGTTCCGCACCCCCCTTGCTCGTGACCTCGCCTCAGACGTGTGGACCCCTCATCCCCGATCGAGGAGCACTTCGTGCTTCGGCCCACTTGCTATACAGTCATTCGCATTCCTTCCCGCTGCTAAACACCGATGTCTAAATGCTGTTTAATTGCACCTCGCGCCAGACCCATTCCCCAGTGCCACACAGAACTGGACACGGAAATCTAAGCAATGTCTCACGAAGACTGGCCATTTCTTTGTTTGCGAACTTTCTGCGAGGTTGGCCTGGCTCTGGGTTTGACTCCCGGCCAAGGCATTTCTCCTTCAAGCAATTGGAACGGCGATACCTCACCATGACCTAGTAGGAATTCTCATTTACTGTAACTTCCTTTGTGGTTATACTTCTGCCATGATATCTGTCATGGTGCAGAGTGCTCACTATTCTCGCGTGACGGGGAGTCGAAACTGGACGTGCGATCCTCGCCTTTAATCTGTCACTGTACGTGGGCTTCTGTTTCCAACGTTTGTTCTTCGTCGTCGCGACTGTCAGTGCTTATAGTTATTTTCAGTGAATGTGTTTTAGCCCGCCTCAAAGTTGTGGCGGTCCTCGCGACGTGCACACATACACGCTCTTCTCGTCCCCCTCGTGCAAAAAAGACATGCACGAGAATTACGACGAGCTCGTGCCCACTGGCCAACATTCCAAAATCCGCTCGACCACATTTCAGTGACTGAATTCTGGGCAGGTGGGCTGCACTTCGATTTCTCTTTACCTTATTGGTTCATTTCCCTGCTTCCTCCTTTTGGCAGGACTACAACTGGCCTTGCAGCTGGCATCCCACAAATTCGTCTTTTTTCATCCATCATTGTGTGCCTTGAGCACATGTAGCACTTCGTCCGTAATACATTTGCGATGAGTCCACATTATTCCGTCATTTCCTTCCCCGTCATCAGCAATTCGCCTTACAGGTGGGTGATGTGATCCCTGTCTGGGCGCTTGGGGCTGCGCAGTTCGAGCTTGGTGAGACGCAGCTGAGCCTCATTCTCTTGTGGCACAAAAATAGGTCCCTAACGAAACGCGTGCAAACAGCGTCATGTATTCCTTCCTTCTTCGCTGGGGGCGCGATCGCGCTACCTAGTATGTCTCGCGTTGCTCTCACTCCCAGGTACCCTGCCGATCCTTTCGTCTAGTGCAGGCACACTTTCAATTACTGCGCGTGATCCCCATGTTCGCGCGCTATGAGGTGCGCTCGCAGATGGTCGGACTACCAAGGGGTACGATTCAGTCATTCGCCACCTTGGCCCGTTGTTTTACGCAGCTCTACATTGCACACCATTTCGTCTCGCACCACAAGCCTGCATCACGCCGGTCCACGCCAATCATCACCAACAGCCCTGACAGCGATAGTCCCTCCTTTACTTCGACCCCATCGGACTACAGCACGGATCTCCTGTCAGATGGCGCGGGAACCGCGGCCGCCGCGGAACGCGAGCCCATGCCAGATGGCGCATCGCTGTACTGCATCTCGGTAAACGTGATAGTGTTCAAGCATGGGGGTATCTGTACCTCCCGCGCTCGTGCTCTTGGAGGGGGGGTTGGCGCGATGCAGTTCCCCTGTGCGCGCACGCGCACGCGCGGTGGAGCTTGGGCACGGGAGATGCGCGAGCTGTACCGCAGGTTGTGGAGGGCGATGTCGAAGGGCCCCGAGCGCTGGTGGGACACGGCCATGTATCGGCTGTGGACCGTGGCAAGCGGAGGGTTGCGCAGGTGATCGGTCTCCGCGGAGGGCTCGAGGGTGCATCGGAGGTCCGAGGGCTGCGGTATATCAAAATCTTTTGCTTGCCCTGGGAGGACGAACGGCCCGGTGAGCTGTCTACTGCCTGATCTAGACTAGCGCTTTTCAATTATCGTTTTAGGTTTCGCTCTTGTCTACACAGAAACCGGAGGCAAGTGGTTTCAACCTGGTAACCTGTGGTATATACCTTTTTCAATTGGGCTTCACCCTTCCTCAAATTATGTCTCGGTTTACCTCCGCTGGAAGGTGAGGTCGTGCATCCACTGAGCGGCGGCCACCATAACATTGGGCAACCCTCGGTTTTACATCTATCTTCAGAATCTCCCTCTATTTTTATAGTCTCTTTCAACTCCGGCAGCATGGATCCGGAGTGCAATTCCATAAAAACTTCAAGCCGCTATCTCGGTGTCTTAACCTCCGTGCTCTCTGAACGTCTAGCCTTTCAGCCTTCAAATTCTTGACCTTGAGGCCCACTTGAATCCGTTACCTCAAAACAAGTTATCATGTGCTATTACATGCTCTCTGTGCTCTATATTTTCGCCATTGTGTCCCTCGGCAGCCCCGCAATACCCTTCGCATCACGCTGGGAAGTCGTTCATGTGAAGCACAGCTGGAGTTCGGTACCGGATGAATGGACGAACCTGGGTCACACGGCCGCTGATACCACCATCGATCTCCACATTGCACTCAAGGCCGAAAACGAGAGCTCATTGATTGACGCCCTCAATGAGGTCAGCAGTCCCGATCATCCAAAGTGCGTCCTCTCCACCACTTTTCCACGCACGCCGTATCAACCTACGTTTGCCACGTTCCGTGGAAGATATGGTAAACACTTGTCGAAGGAGCAAGTCGCCGAGCTTGTCGCGCCACCCACAGAGGCGCTCGAGCTTGTCAACGCCTGGCTTGAACATCACGGGATACTCCCTTCTAGTACTGTCATAACGAAACACGGCGGCAGTCAGCTGACGCTCATCAGGGTACCCGTTTCCCGGGTCAACGATCTCCTGGGAGCGTCGTACCAGCTCTACCATCACATTGGTACCAACGCGACTGTCCTACGCACGCTCAGCTATGGGCTTCCTGAGGCGTTGCTAGAGTGCGTGCAAACTGTCGTACCAACCACAAACTTTGGTTTTCCGGATTCGCCTTGGCAAAATTCCCTCATGCGCCGCGGGGATGCGACGGCGGCGCAGCCGCAGGCCCTGGCGAGTGAGCGCGGGAAAGCGTTCTCGAGCCGTGTCACGGGTGAAAATGTCACGCCAGCGTTACTACGCTCGTTGTATAGGACATCTGCCTATGTGCCCACTGCGGCAAAGCTGAATGTGCTCGCAGTTGGGGGGTTCAAGAATGAGTACCCGAGCCCATACGACCTGATGCAATTCATGAAGACATATCGTTCCGATGGTACTTATGCGACTTACACGGTCGCACTGGTCAACGGCGGAGCGTACAATCCGAGCAACCCAGCAATGGAGCCGAGCGTCGATATACAGTACAGCATAGGCGTAGCATACCCGACAAGGCATATATTCTATAGCACCAGCGGAACCAATGGGGATCGGTTCACTTCCTGGCTCGAATATATGCTCGATCAAATCAGCGTCCCGCAGACGATATCTCTGTCTTATGGCTTCTACGAACACCGAATTTCTCCGGAGTATGCAACGTATGCGTGCAACTTGTTCGCGCGACTCGGCTTGCGTGGCGCTAGCATCCTCGCCGCGAGCGGCGATGATGGCGTCGGTCCCGGGAACTGCCTGTTCCTCGACAGCAGCGGCAACACATATATCAAGTTCCTCCCTACATTTCCCTCAACTTGTAAGTGTAACAGCTTCTCGGCTTGGAAACAGTACACAATCACTGGCTCACAGTACCTTCTATGCTCTTGCAGGCCCCTGGGTCACCAGCGTTGGCGGAACCACGGGCTACGCCCCGGAGGTAGCCGCTGCTATCTCAGGTGGTGGGTTCTCTGCCTACTTTCCACAGCCGCCGTACCAGGACCATGCCGTGCCCACCTTCCTCCAGAACCTCGGCAGTATGTATTACGGCCTTTACAGGTGCGTTCCCTACCGTGAGCGGACCTGACCACCTTCACATTTCTATGCAAGCGCTGGAGGCCGTGGCGTGCCCGATATCGCCCTACAGGCACGTGATTTCGAATTTATCCTCAATGGACAACGCGAGATCGCGAGTGGCACGAGCTGCGCTGCGCCGGTGCGAATTTTCCTCATCGAAGCCCTATCCTCTCTGCATCCTTCATCCTCGAGCATCTTGCTAACTGCCAATTCAACGTATAGGCAGCTGCGGGTATCATCTCCCTGCTGAATGACTACATGATTACAAGCGGCAGGCGACCACTCGGCTTCCTCAACCCTTGGTTATATGGTGGCGGGCTCGCGGGTCTCAATGACATCACCCAGGGATCCAATCCGGGCTGCAATACTCCTGGATTCTCGGCCATCCCTGGATGGGATCCTGTGCGTCCTGGGCTTGTGTCTATTCATCTTTTGATGTTGGCTAACTCTTTGTCCCTTAGGTCACAGGTCTCGGGACGCTCGACTTTGCCAATCTGGGGGAGCTACTTAGTTATGGATTTTAGATAACCCCCAAACTGACCCACATACTCATCAATACGCTTCTCTCCCTAAGCGATACAGTACTCGCACTGGACACATGCGACTGCTCCCATGCAGGCTCGAAATAGAGGTGGGGCTTCGTCATGTCTTGGACTCTGGGGCCATCTATCCTCAGGCCTAAGATCTGAGCGCTAAGACGGTGCCTGGAGACAGTGCCTGTCAGTGGGTGGGCTCACAAGGGGCTGAGTCAGTTGTCAGAGAACTACTATTTTTGAGCGTAATGCCTTGCTATGTACTCTTCCCTGCTAAGTTAGAAGAGGAGTGAATCAGTGTGGCGCCGTCCAGGGGGAAGAAAAGGGAACGGAGCGCGGCACGGGGTGTCAAAAAGGATTAATGGATTTGGGGGATACAACAAGATCGTGAGGATCAACAAAAATTCTTATGGCTGGGAAATACTAGGGTACCGAGGGATTTCCACATTGCGGCGAATAGAAGGAAAACGATAATTCGCATGAGCCAAGCAGAGTGGGCGGAAGCACGAAGTGCTCCTCAATCGACAATGGCGGTTCTGTGTCTGAGGCGAGCCAGTGGCGAGGTCGCGACGGGCGGGCGCAACACCCGAAGCTATCTCAGAATCGCAGACCTCATCGATTATCGATCCTTTTGCGATTCTCTTGGTTGGGTGAAAGAGAAATGGCGCTGGATCTTCGAACCAAAAAAAGGATAACCGAAGGAAGACTAGCAGGGCCGCCAGCGGCTCAAAACGCTTAAAGACTACTGTACGATTGTGCCTCGTAGTAGAGTCGTAGACCGGGCAACTAACAGTTACAGTGTACTTGGCATACACCGACGAACTACTGTAAAGCCATCGCCACTGTGCCTCAGGCTGCAGCCGGGGGCATACGCAGATCTGGTGTGCGACGTGCCTGGACGGATGGCTTACAAGCGAACAAACTTGTGACAAATCAACGATAACGAGAACTTTAACCTCCGACTCTACGTCTACATGTTTGAATACACTTCGCGATATGCCGGCCCACATGGCCACATGTCTCACATTTCTAAGTTACTGTACTGTACACACGTCGGATGGGTAATGACAGATAGAAGTCCGGCTGCCTCCGGCACTTGGAATGGGAAAATTTGCTTACAGTAGCGTTCGCTGACCTGATTGACTATGAAGGGCGGGGCCGGACAAAAATATCTTGATCTTGGGTAATTGATCTTGAACTTGAAATCGTGCTGAATTCTTGTATTTGTCACACGAACCTTGATTTTCGTCGCTTAGCGTTGTTGTTGTTGTCAAAAAGTTGTTCGTTTTGTTTGACAGGTTGTTCAATGATGGTTGACAGGTTGTTCGGCAAACTCCACAGGTGGCTATAACATAATCGTGATTATATTTTTTCGTCTAAGTCAATCTACTGTAGGGGAATGGGGCCCTTGTGCACAAACCGGGGAGCGCTCGTTCCCCCAGCCATGCCATCCCCCCGGCTTCGCTGCCCTCTGGCCCCCTGTGGGCATGCCCACCACACGCCCATCCCCCATCCCCCCAATCCTCCTTTCATGTGGCACCCTTCATCACAGACAGTGAGCTGCCTGAAATCCCGGAGGCGGTGTAGACACTCCGCTCTCCTGGGCAAGCGGGCGGACATGCGGGAACGGGACTGGGTGCTCCCATCTCAGGACGCGTGCGATGGGAAGCGAGCGCTCCCTGTTTTGTGCACAAGGGCCCGTTAGATTGACTTGGATGAAAAAATATAATCATGATTATGTTATAGCCGCCTGTGGAGTTTGCCGAACAACCTGTCAACCAACATTGAACAACCTGTCAAACAAAACGAACAACTTTTTGACAACAACAACAACGCTAAGCGACGAAAATCAAGGTTTGTGTGACAAATACAAGAATTCGGCACGATTTCAAGTTCAAGATTAATTATCCAAGATCAAGATATCTTTGTCCGGCCCCTCCCTTCAAAATTGACAGATTGGCGCACGCGGAAGTACAATTATTTTCCACGTTCGTCGTGTTACTAAGTGGTCCTTCAGGTCCTTCCTGTGTTGCAGCTTTCATCGTTACATTGAAACTTGGAAATGGTGGATCTTGAGTCTCAGGTCAGCGGTGTCACCGAGGATCTGCCCACAAGCATTACAGCAAATTCCCAACTCCCTCGATGTACAGATATCGCAGCACATCAACCTAGGACAAGCACCGTAAATTCACAGATAACAAATCCCACACATCCTCGAATTTCAGATAGCGCAGATTCTCAGCCTCAGAACAATGACCCTCATGAGAACACTCCATCGGAAACTGCAGCGGGCGATCCAGATTCTCAGCAGGGTATGTTGATTTGACATTTCACAAGTTGTATTCTCATTCGTGCACTAGGTGAGAAGTACGGTGACTCTTCCGATGGGGTGTGGTCAATGTATCTTACGGGAGCCAAGAAACAAGACAATGATGTAACTGAGAGTTGGAAGGGGGATACAGATGGCATCCTCATATTTGTAAGCCCCACTCCATCTTGTGTATATTCACCGGCTAAAAGATATGTCTAAGACTGGTCTATTCTCTGCCACCGTCGCGTCCTTCATTATCGAAAGCTATAAGAACCTATCTCCCAATTCCAGTGATACGACCAATGCGCTCCTTACTCAAATAACTCAACAACTTGTCAACATCTCCAACGGAACACCGCTCACGAGCGCTGCAGCGAAGACTAATCAGCCGTTCAAACCAACAGTGTCCGCTGTCAGGGTCAACGTTCTGTGGTTCCTCAGTCTAGTCCTCAGCTTGACTTGCGCGCTTTCCGCAACATTGATGCAGCAATGGGCACGGAGGTATCAAGAACTTGCGCACCACACTGGTGCGCCTCATAAGTGCGGGCGTATACGGGCACGCATATTCCATGGAATTAGACGCTTCGGAATGGCCCGAGCCATCGCAACAATGCCCCTGCTCCTCCACGCATCTGTCTTCCTCTTCTTCGCAGGTCTCATCGACTTCCTTTTCCCCATCAACAAGACTGTTTCATACACAACCCTCGCCTGTGTCGTGGCGTTCGCTCTGGCGTACGCCATATTGACGATTTTACCCAACTTGTACTTCGATTGCCCTTATGCTACACCCCTGTCAGGAGTCATCTGGCGGTTATCCCAGGTTTTTGTGATCGTAGGGTTAAAGGCAGCCCTCGGTATCGAGAACCTACTTCATCATCCCTTATTGAAGTTAAGGAGTCGGTTCGACCGGCACATTACTACGGGGCTCAGGGTTCAAACGTGGAAGGAATCACTCAAGAGTCAAGTCAATGTACATTGACAGTGGCTTTCTGATGGTCTACGGAAGAGTATCGAGCATAGTTCCAAGGATGTCCCCCCCATGGCAGTCACGACTGCGCTCGAATGGACACTCACAACCCTGGACGAGGACGGAGAGGTCGAAACATTTGCCGCACGGGTGCCAGGATTCTTTGACTCCCGTATCCCAGATGCCACCTCGGCAATCCTTCCCCTTATGTCCGAGAGAACGCCGACCGATGGCACCCTCGGAACTCGTATCTACGATATCCTCAAGACTTGCATACCAGTTGCAGGGACCTCACTTCTCAACGACCAACAGCGCATGAACCGTCTGCGAGTGTGCCTGAAGTGCCTCTGTTACTTCGGAAGAGCGTACAACCAGTCTGGTGTCTCAGAGCCATTACCATCCTATTTCCCTAGCACCATTTCGAGTCCGGAAATCATTCACTTCCTTCAGATGGAACAGGACCCCGTTATTCGTGTGATGGGGCATTGTTTTGGTGCATTGGTTCTGACGAAGCTCGCGGCTGGCGTCACATCAAGTGGCGATTCAAATGTTCAAATCGGCGAGGAGCAGTTGGCCTGCCTATCAGCTATCCTTGGAACCAAAATCCTTTTAATAACTGGTTCCCTCAGTCAGAGGAGAGTACAAACGACTGGGGAACCGTAAATAGGATGACACATGTACTTATATCAACCATCGATATCACATGTCCTTTATCTCCCGATCCGATCTTCCGACCACTCTCCTACACTCCTCCTCGACATCGACGCGAAGGTCGACAGTCGTCCAGTGGTTGTACGCGAGCTCCCATGCTCCTCCTCACCCAGATTTGGGTTCCGCCGCTGGTTGTAATCCAAGGCGGTGTCGAAGGCGTTCGAAATCCATGTGGGCTAGTGGTTTAGTTAGTATGTCAGCGATGTTATCCTTGGAGCCTACTCGTAGCACCGACACATTGCCAGCCAGAACAAGCTCGCGAGTATAGTGATACTTCACCCAAATATGCTTCGTGTGTGAGTGCCACACGTGGTCCTCTGCCAGACGTGAGGCGGCGTCATTGTCGCAGAAAAGTTTGGCAGTATCCGGAGGTAAGATCTTCAAGCCTTCTAGGAGTTGTCTGAGGAACACTACCTCGTGAGCGGCATCGTGTAGGGCAATGTACTCAGCGTAGCAGGATGAGTCGGCTACCGTGGGTTGCTTCTTCGAGCTCGAAGACATTACACCAGAGCCGAGTGTGAAACAGTAGCCTCCAATCGACCGGCTAGTGTCGACGCAGTTGGCGTAATCTGAATCCGAGTACCCAGCCAAGGAAAGAGGACTCCGTCCTCCGAGAGTTAGTGAGTGTGTTCTCGTGCTTTTAAGGTAGCGCAGGACGTGCACGGCAGCCTCCCAGTGTTCAGGCCTATAACAGTCCAGGAACGAGGCAAGGCGGCCGACAGCAAATGATATGTCCGGACGGGTGGCCACAGCGAGATACATGAGTGAGCCGACGAGGGACCTGTAGGGAGTCCGTTCGATCCACCCGGTTATGTCTGCTGGTGTGGGTGCAGTCTTGTCTGGTCTTCGTAACTGTAGGCCGGGTACCATCGGAGTATCGACGGATCGGGCCTCTTGTTGGCCGTACTCCTGCACGAGTTGGTCGATTTTGGATGTTTGAGACAAACACAGTGTTCGGGTTTCGCGGTCGCGGGATATTGCGATCCCGAGAGCGTACTTGGGTTCACCGAGTTTGGTGATTTCCCATTGTGATTGAAGCAGATCGCGTAGTTGTTCAGTTTCGTTCGGGTTGGATCCTGTGGCTATGATATCGTCAACGTGTACAGCGAAGATTGTAGTTCCAGTAGGTGAGCTGCGTCGGTATATGCACCATTCGCAGTCAAGGCGCTCAAAGCCCCACTGCGTCACTGTCTTGTGGAACGTCTGATTCCATATTCGACTTGCTTGTTTCATACCATATATGCTCTTCATTAGTTGCATTACCCACTCCTCCTTACCCGGAGCTTCGAACCCAGGTGGCTGCTCCATATACATGGTTTCTGTTTCGGGTAAAATGTCATGCAGGAAGGCCGTTTTGATGTCGAATTGGCATATATCCCAGTCCATTGTGGCGGCGAGGTGAAGGATAGCACGGAAAGATTCGAGACGTACCGTAGGTGCTGTTAGTTTTGTCGTAGTTGATCCCGTATCATTGTGCAAAGCCTTTTGCAACATATCTAACTTTGTAGCATACGACGTTTCCCATGTCGTCACGTTTGCGCTTGCACACAAGCTTTCCTTTGAGGGGTCGCTGGCCGCGTGGTAGGTCACTTCTTGGAACAAGAATGAAGACTTTCAGGTCCGCAAGGCTTTTGAGCTCGTCGCAGCCACCTGCAATCCAGTATTCCTTCTCCTTTGACGCCATCGCTTGTGCCCATGTAGGTTCATCTTCGAGGTCGTTAGGGGCAGGGACAATGGTGCCTTCGCTAAGTTCAGAAAGAAATGTATCAATTGAATAATGGAGGTGTGAAGGCATAATATCTGCGGGGAATAAGTCGTGGGTGTCTTGTACAGTAGCGTATTCTGATATAAAGGGAGTCATCGTGTCTGGTTCAATGCCTTGTAAGCGGGCTGAGCGGCGGGGCGGGGGACGGGGGGGACGGGGGGGAATTCTAATGGTGAGGGGGCGGGGGTCTAGGGATTATGGACGGGAGTGGAATGGGATTAGGGGTTATTAAGTTAGTGAGTAAACGTGTGTGCGGCGCGATGTCTGTACAAATGGACGGCGCGTCTCAGTCTCTGCACACACTAGCAGAACTAATATATATATACCTGTACAAATGGACGGCACGTCTAGCGCAAGTAAGTACAGGTGACAGGTAAGGTAAACTACGGAATACTCACCTCAGTCTCTGCACACACTAGCAGAACTGAGGTGTTACAGTACAAAACGGCAGGTCTTAAGTACTACTGTCGGTAACTAGATTATCATACGGAATGAGTCTGAGACTCTGTAAGTATCATAGGAACTCAACGCGCGGTTTGCACGATGGTAACGAGATGAGGCATAAAGTAAATCATACGAACACCTGAGTCCATATCTTATCTCAACAGAACGTGTCGTCCGAGCTGTCCGAAGCCGCGGACTACTCCAACACTCCCCCTCAAACCACGCGAAGTCCTAGGCACTCTGCGAAGTGCTTGACCTTCGGGGAGGGGAGCGCCTTGGTAAGGGCGTCTGCAACCATGTCGGCGGTTGGGCAGTAGACAAGGCGCAGTGCACCGCTCTCCACCACCCAGCGAATAAAATGGTACCGCACGTCGATGTGCTTCGTGCGGGCGTGGTATTGATGGTCGCGTGTCAAAGCGATCGCCGACTGGTTGTCCAAGAACAACGTCGTTGCATCCACAATGGGCTCGAAGACCTCGGCGAGAAGGTTACGAAGCCACAGTGCTTCCTTCATGCCGTGGGTCGCAGCGACGTACTCGCTCTCGGTCGTTGATAGGGAGATGATCTCCTGTTTCTTCGAAGACCACGAAACTGCCCCACTGTCAATAAGAAATGCGTACCCAGTAATGGCACGGTGGTCCTCCGACATGCTCCCGTCAGCGTCGGCATATCCGACCAGGGTGCGCCGAGTCTCGCCGTATGTGAGCCAAAGGTCACGGGTGCCCACGAGATAGCGAAAGATACGCTTTACAGCGTTCCAATGCGCCATCCTGGGGTTGGCTGAGAAACGGGCCACAGTGGCCACTGCGAACGCGATATCGGGGCGCGTAGCGAGTGCTGCCCAGTTGAGCGCACCGACAGCCTCGCGGTAGGGCACGTTGCGCATCATCGCAAACTCGGCCGCATCCGCCGGGGCCTGTTCGAGGGTGAGCCGGACTTGGGTGTCAAACGGCGTGGACACAGGCTTCGCGTCGTCGAACCCATAGCGCCGCAGGATTGAATCGACGTAGGAGCGTTGGGACAGGTGCACAGTCCCACCCGCTCGATCGCGTCGCACCTCGATCCCGAGCATCCAGTGCAGCTTGCCGAGGTCCGTAACCTCGACGTGCTTCCGGAGCCCAGTCTTGAGAGCGTCGATGGCCGAGGTGCTGTTGGCGGCGATGGTGCAGTCGTCCACGTGCATGGCGATGACAATGAAAACGGTTGGGGCCTTGTTGTGCTTGTAGAAGACGGCCTGGTCGACTTTGCACTGCGAAAATCCAAGTCCGGTGAGAATGGAAACAAATTTCTGATACCACCTTCGGCCGGCTTGTTTGAGCCCATACAACGACTTGCGAAGTCGGAGGACTCGCCCAGTGTTGTCCTCGGGGTATCCAGGTGGGTGACGCATATACAAGACTTCTTCGCCGGTTAACTCCCCATTCAGATACGCACCCTTAATGTCGACTTGGTGCAGTTCCAGCCCGAGACGGTTCGCCATCGCGATGACCGCACGCAACGAGGGAAGCCGAGCCACAGGGGCATAGGTGTCGAAGTAATCGACCCCCTCCACCTGGCTGAAACCCTGCGCAACAAGTCGCGCCTTGTAGCGCACGACCCTCCCTGAGGCATCCTTCTTCGCCTTGAAGACCCACTTGGAGCCTATGAGGTTCGCTCCGGGTGGCAGGTGCTCGAGTGTCCAGGTGCCGGCGGTGTGTAGGGTGTTGAGTTCTTCGCGGATGGCCTGCTCCCAGAGGGGCCAGTCGGGGCGACGTTTCGCCTCTGCGAGGTTACGCGGTTCGGTTGCCTCGGAATCCGAGGTTTCGGCCACAAGAGCCACCTCAAATCCGACCCAGTTCTCACGCAGGACTGGTAATCCGGCTTCGACCGACCACGCACCACTGACAGCCGCGTTGGCTTCTTCCTCATCACCACCAAACCCCCCCGGGAACGAAACTCCCCTGGGTAAGGCCGGGTCAGTACGACGAGTGGATGACACAGCCACTCCCTCCTGGATATCGCGGAGCCAACGCGACGGCTTGCGCGCTCGAGAGCTGCGTCATACCTTGGGTTCCGGCTCGGGTTCTGGCTCAGGGTCAGCTGCATCAAGTTGCAAGTCTTCCGAGACCGCACGAGACGACGACAACGAAGTCAATGAAGACTTGGGAGACGGCGGCGCAGGCTCGTCAGGCAGCAGCGGTGCAGGTTCGTCGGGCGGCGGCGGTGCAGGTTGTTGAGCATGTGCAGGCTGTTGAGGGGGTGGTGTGGGCAGCGGCGTAGTGGCAGACGGTTCGCTCGGAGGGACGTCAGAGGATGGTATGTCCATTTTCTCCCCCTCGAGCCGTGCAGCCGCTGCGAAATACACGTTTCGCTCGACGCTGACCAACCAACTCACAGGCCAGTATACACGGTGGGCGCGGGACTCGGTATCGAATCCGATCCAGCGTCCCTCCTTTGCCCGCAGGTCGAGCTTAGAGCCATCTGCATCGTGTACCCACACGGTTTCGCCGAATCGTTTCAGCCCCGAGAGATCGGGCGGGCTTCCATAGAGCGCCTGCCAAGGCGTCTTGCCCCCGAGAGCGCGCGTCGACGTACGGTTCTTCAACCAGGTGGAGTGACGAAGTGCCTCCCCCCACAAGCTCTGGGGAAGACCAGACATGTGAAGGAGTGCCCGTACCTTCTCCACGAGGGTGCGATTAAGTCGCTCGGCAACCCCATTGAGCTGAGGTGTATCATGCACGGTGAGTCGCCGAGCTGTACCAACGCTGGCGAGGTGCTCATCAAAGGCGGCGCTCAGGTATTCTCCCCCACGGTCGGAGCGCAGGACCTTAACCGCGTTGCAGTGGTTCTGAGTCCTCACCCATGCCTCGAACTCCTTGTAGCGAGGGAAGGCGTCGCTCTTCGCTGCGAGAAGGTACGTGAGGGTGAAACGCGTCGCATCGTCCGTGAAGGTGACAAAATAGCGGCGGCCTCGTCGGGTGGCAACCGGGGAAGGCCCCCAGACATCGGTATGTATTTCGTCGCCGAACTGTGCAGCCTGCTTGCTGACTCGGAGTTTTGGAATGGACTGCCGAGTGGCACGCGCAAAAATGCATGCCTCACAGTGCTCTTCCCGAGAGCTCGGGTCCAGCGCGATTCCGGTGACAAGGCCACCCTCAACGAGCTTGCGTGCGCTAGCAGGTGCGATATGCCCCATGCGCCGGTGTAGCTCCATCACGGTGACAATTTCCACCGCATAGGCTCCCCCCCCCTCGTGCGTCACACGGTAGAGACCGTGCGCACTCTTAGGGATGTGGGCAAGGCGTTCACCGGCGCGTGACAAGATCTCAAGGCGTCCACTGCCGATTGCGATGTCGTAGCCCAGGCTGTCCAAGGCCCGAGTGAGATAAGGGTGTACCCAACCGACGGTGCGTGAAGCACATTCTTCAAGGTGAGCTCAGATTGCCCGCCTCCACCAGTCGGTGCTCTGACGACCATGTCCCCGGTGCCCAATGCTGGGAACTGCTGACCATTCGCCGCATTCAAATAAAGGGGCGGGTCCAGCGTCTGGTAAGTGATGAAGTCGTCACGATAAGGGGAAATGTGGCGCGTGGCGCCCGAATCGTATAGCTCGATGCGCGGTGTTCGTGCCTCCTCCACCTGGGCGATAACGGCAGCTGCGAGTCCTCGACTCAACTCCATTTCTTCTGCACCAGGAAGGGTGACGTCAACACCTAGCTCAAGCACGCTGCCGACAAACAGGCCCGACCAGCACCCGTCAGACTCATCATCAGAGACGGCCACAACGTTAGCTGACCCCACAGGCTTGTTCTCGGGCTTGGTATTGTTCGTGTACGCCGGTGGCTGACTCTGCTGTTGGCTGGACTGCCCCGATGACGACGACTGATTAGCTTGGTTTGTATTGTTGTTTTGTTCTTTCTTGGGCGACCGGCAATCTCGTGCCCAGTGCCCTTGCTTGCCGCAGTTGTGGCATTTGCCTTTCTTCTTCTTCCCGCCGTCCCCTTGAGTAGCCGCCATCGCCTCATCCTGGGTTCCAGAAGATGACTGCTTTCCTTTCCCAGACGAGCCGCCATCACGCTTGCGTCGCGTGGCCAGCCGATCTGCCTCTTCAGATATGTGGTCAATGAGGGTGTCAGGATCGATGGACGTGGTGGGTTGGATAACGCGCGAAGCAGTGAGCAATTGTGAGGCGAATTTTGACATTTCTTCAGGCAGGGACTTGATAATGGCTGAGTGATACTCCTTCTCGCCCATAGTGACACCGACGGCCGCAAGCTCCTCGCGTTTGACACGCATCGACCCAAGGAATTCACGAACATTGCCTCCTTGGGGGCAGCGCATCTCACTAAATGCGGTGAGCAAATCCGTCTCCGCATACTGGCTCTTGACGCTGAACTCAGTCTTGACTTTGTCCCAGCGGTCTTTAACAGATGAGATAGCCTTCAAGCGGACGGCGGTGGAGTCGGGGAGTCGTTGGGAGAGCATGTAACGAGAGATGGTTTCGTCAAGATCCCATGCGGCCATGGCCTTCTTCTCTTCATCAGTATGGTTTTTCGGGTCCAAATAGATAGGGAGAGGAGTGGAGCCATCGAAGTGTCCCCACTTCTGATTGGCTTCCATAGCTTCTTCAAACCGCATAGAGAAGATGGCCCAGTTGGACCCATTAGGCTCGAGACGGGGAACGGAGGTGGGAAGGGGATCATTCATAGTTGCTGCAGTGGCCATGGCAGGGCCCATAACCTCTAGGGATTATGGACGGGAGTGGAATGGGATTAGGGGTTATTAAGTTAGTGAGTAAACGTGTGTGCGGCGCGATGTCTGTACAAATGGACGGCGCGTCTCAGTCTCTGCACACACTAGCAGAACTAATATATATATACCTGTACAAATGGACGGCGCGTCTAGCGCAAGTAAGTACAGGTGACAGGTAAGGTAAACTACGGAATACTCACCTCAGTCTCTGCACACACTAGCAGAACTGAGGTGTTACAGTACAAAACGGCAGGTCTTAAGTACTACTGTCGGTAACTAGATTATCATACGGAATGAGTCTGAGACTCTGTAAGTATCATAGGAACTCAACGCGCGGTTTGCACGATGGTAACGAGATGAGGCATAAAGTAAATCATACGAACACCTGAGTCCATATCTTATCTCAACAGAACGTGTCGTCCGAGCTGTCCGAAGCCGTGGACTACTCCAACAGGGGGGTGGTACAGGGTTATCACAAGAAAGGGCGTTGTTTGTGTGATCTACGTTGTTGTGATTTGAAGGGGGGATGGTATTTCGATTGCGATTTGTGGTGTTATTCGATTGCTCTATGTTTTTGTTCGATTGCTCTAAGTTGTTATTCGATTGCTCTATGTTGTTATTCAATTGCTCTATGTTGTTATTCAATTGCTCTATGTTGTTATTTGATTGCTCTATGTTGTTATTTGATTGCTCTATGTTGTTATTTGATTGCTCTATGTCGTTGTTGTTTTGCAATTGCTTGTTTCGTATCGTACTGGAAAGGGGTATAGTAAAAGATGGACTGTTAGTTCCGAAAAAAGGTAAAGTAGAAGAAGAGTCGTGCGCATTAGAAGGGGGGGCTTCTCGATCGGGGGAGGCCCAGATACGTCCCAGGAGGGTGGTGAAGATGCATCTGCGGTCCCGAGTACGGTACGGGCTGAAACGGGGAGGGAGAAGAATCAAGATGTTCTGTAAAAGTGACGTGAAATGAGTTATATATACAAGAAGAGGAAGGATCCCAGAGGCGGTAAGCCTAGGAATGGGGAGCGTAGCCAATCAGTATACAGGGGGTGAAACGGGCATAGATTTTAGAAGGAGGTGGGGTCTGCAGAAAAAAGGCGCGGCAGCCAATTTCGCGAAGATGGGATAGGGAGGGAGTGCGCCCAAACCAGAGCTCATAAGGGGTGCGGCCTTTATTGGCCGTGGCAGCTGTCAGATTCGTGAGATACGCCGCAGTTAGAAAGAACTTGTCCCAAAACGATTCGGGGGTGTCGCATGATAAACGCATGGCATGGGCTTTCCCTTGGAGGGTTTGGTGGAGACGCTCCACTCTTCCATTCTGCGCAGAAGTATAGGGGGCGGTGGTTTGATGGTCAATCCCGAGAGATTGGCACCACCAGGACATCGCGTTGGATACAAGCTCACCATTGTTGGTTACAAGGATGCGAAGGGTGTTTTGAGACTGGACGGTGACAGCCTTGTGCCAGGTCTGGATGGCTTCACAAGCTTCGCTCTTAGTTCGGAGGGGGATCGTCCAAACGTAACCTGAGAAGTCATCGATCATGTTTAAACAGTATACATGTCCAGTCCGAGACACAACAGCCATTGAACCACAAAGGTCTGCATAAACTCTTTCCAGTCGCTCCGTAGCTTTACTTCCCTCCCGCAGTTTCAGTATTGGAGATTTCGTCTGCTTTCCGATTGCACAGTGATGACATTTCGCAGGGAGGGAGGAGAAGTCGATCGGCATACCTTTCGACGCTCCGCTTTTAGCCATTTCCACAATGGCCCGGGTATTGCAGTGTCCCAATCGATGATGCCAAGTTTCGATGTCGGGGACATGCAAGATAAGAGCCGAATCGGCAGGCCTTGGCTGTTGGGCGGGGGGTAACTTAGTGGTGAGCGTGTAAAGTGACTTGGATTCCGACAGTGCACCGTGGACGAGGACGGCATTCGAGGTGTTGGTAACCCAGCAAGTTGACGAGTCGAAGTGTGTGGTGTAATTTCCACTTCTATTGAGCACGAGGATTGAAATGAGACGAATGTTTGACTCTGGGATGTAGAGTACGTCAGTGAGTTTCAGTACGTGCCCGGGAGCAATACGAATCTCTATATTGCCCATGCCAACGGCATGAATTGATGTACCACAGAGGCCTTTGACAGGGCGACGGGGAGTGGACTTTAGCGATTTGAAATCGGAGATCTCTGGGGAGATATGGCATGTCGCGCCAGAGTCCAGTATGAAGGGCAGCTGATCAAGGCTACATGCAGGGGGGTGGGAGGCGTTAAATGCGTAGTCCGCGGGCTCCGACCTTGCTCTGATATGAGAATTCCAGTCCAGAGACGCTTTAGGATCGGTGGTGGCGAGGATGGCGAAATACTCTTGTTCGTCGTAGGGTTCCATGGCAATGTGTGCACTGGCGGTGTTGTTGTCTGCAGCACGAATATAGTTCACCCTGTTTATCGTGATTGATTGAGTTGTGTCATTCGTAGTGGTCGTATTAACTTGTGGGTTTGTTACAGTCACAGTGTTGGCCGTGTTGCCTCCAGTGCGTGCTTTGTTCGCTGCATGTTGGGCCGCCTGAGTAGCGTGTGCCTTGGCAACGGTTTTGCTGGCCATGCCTCCACCTTCTTTGATGCAGAACTTGGTGCGGTGTCCAGGGTTTTTACAGTTGGTGCAGGGAGGACGCGGAGACCTAGCAGAGTTCGAGTTCGCAGCCAGAGCAGTGTCAGATGGAGCCTCAGATCCAGTACCAATGGTTTGGTCTTCCTGTTGGAGATGGCTTCTATTGTTGGCAGACGATGTGAGGGGATTCTGCAGCATGTCATTGATGGATGTCACGATCCTTGGGTGGTGAACCCGCATAGAATTTAGGACGAAGATGGAAAGAAGTTGATCTTCGGTAAGCATGCCCATTTTGACATATTTCGAGTGGAGTTTCGCAATTTGGTCGAAGGTATGGCAGAGCGGTACACCGGGTAGGGCCAAAGTATCTAAGATCTCCTTGATTGTTCTTATCTTGGTGAATGGGCCTTGTTGAGTGTGTTTTTCACGAAGAGTATTGTAGGTGCCATAAGTGTTGGGTTGCTTGTCGGCAAGTTCATAATCGTGATCAGAAATGTGAAGAAGAATAAAGCCTCGAAGTGCGATGTCACAGGTGTCCCAGGCGTCAGCTGCCTCAGGATGCATAGATTCGTCAGGATGAGGGATAGTACCGTTCAGGTAACGGCGGAAACCGCGGATGTCGGCAATAGCTCTAAGGCGTTTGTCCCATTCAAGCCAGTTACCCTTTTCGCTGTCCAAGACCAGTTCCGTAGGCCAGCCAGAGTCAGATCCAAATGTAAGAGGGTGAATGACGACAGTGGTTGGTGGCAAAGTGGTTGGTCCTGTCCCGCCAGTGTTGGGAGTAGTGGTAGATGTAGTGGGGGTAGTCCCCGAAGTCCCAGAGGCACCGGTGGTGGCAGCAGCAGGAGTAGTAGAGGCAGCAAGATCAGACATAGTGAGATGAGAAGGGGCAGCAAGTTGACTGAGTCGTTAAATGGGAATCCAGGGAGTGGCGACTAAATTAGACGACCTCAGGGCCCATAACCTTTTAATAACTGGTTCCCTCAGTCAGAGGAGAGTACAAACGACTGGGGAACTGTAAATAGGACGACACATGTACTTATATCAACCATCAATATCACATGTCCTTTATCTCCCGATCCGATCTTCCGACCACTCTCCTACAAATCCGTGACGTGAGGCTTTGCCTTTCGCAGCCTGGCATTGTCCAGCTTGCGAGCATGGTATCCCTAGCGCTGGGTGACGCTACCTTTCTGACCGCTGGTGCCGTGCCGTCGGATGTACTCAATGCTGTCCAACAGATGCTCAATATTCTCTCCGAGACCTTCCCTGCTGAAGTGACCAATAGGCTACCGCTGGATTGGCCAAACTCTCTAATCAACATTTCCGGTAGCAAATATGATCCCATCATCATCTCTCACCTTGGCCACATACTTCAGATGTGTGCATCAGGCTCCTCGACTCTCACAGACGAAGTGCATGGGAGCTGTCTACAGATGTCGCTGAAAAGCTTGTGGTATTATGCAAATGTATACCATCAGCTTGACACTTCCAAGCCATTACCACCCTATTTCCTCAATGTCCTTGCTATGCCAGAGATCACTAATTACATTCAGCAGGAAGGGGATCTTACTTCCTGTGTGATAGGATATTGTTTTGAGGCACTGGTTGTGACCAAGCTTGCAGCTGACTTCAACTCAGGTGGTATTCATGTCAGTGATAGAGAACTGGCATGCCTCTCTTCGATGATTGGAATAGAAAGTCATGTTGTGGAGATTTGGTTAAGAATTCCTGGTGCCATTGAACATATGTGCCTTTTTTTCCTTATGCTTAGTGGGGGTGGCGCTTTGAACACCCTCATCCTCCCTGGACTCACTCCCGCCCCCATGTCCACCATGGCCTCTTACATCACCCCCATTCTCACCATGTCTCCTTACTCCACCCCAACTGTCATGCCCACCATGACCTCTTACACCAACCCCATGAGCACTATGTCTCCTTACTCTGCTGCCACCCTCTTTCCTACTAGGATCCCTGACCCCACAACCATGCCGACCAGACTCCCTTACCCCATCCCTCCACCTGCCATGTCCACTCAGCCCACCCCAATTCCCGCCATGTACTCTTACTCCACCCCAATTCCCACCATGTACTCTTACTCCACCCCCTACCCTACTGTGTTCCCTCCTCCCATGTCCACCAACTAGTGATGGGAAAGTTCGGTTCTGAACCGTGGTTCGAACCCGAACTTAACTGAACCGAACCCCAATTTGGGGTTCAGGTTCAGGGATTTACCTGAACCGGACTGATGGTCTGGTTCGGGGTTCGGGGAATTCCCAAACCTGAGAGAACGTGTTCGAACCGAACCGTTGATAGTATTAGTATACTGCATTTACAGGCTCTTTAGATACTGTAATTAGTATTGCTAGCCAATTTAAAAGTGAAAATTGCATGTGAGGCATCAATTTTGTGAGTGTGAAACTGTGCAGTAGCATGTGAGCGACATGCCACTTTCTCAATCCTCGACCCTTTGCCAATCAATTGTCAATGTGTCATCGATTTTATATCCTGCCTGGACAGTCCTTCCAACTCGCAATGGGCCCCTTGTTTGTTCTCCTGCGATCACGCTTGTCCAGGGGAATTCCATGCTCCACTCACACAGGTGTGAGCCGTACTTCTTAATTACCATTCCCATGCTCACAGCTCGCCCCTCATCGGCCTCATCTCTCGCCTTGCCCTGTCCGCATTTACCCTTCCTGGTCCTTATGCCCTGCCCTACTGCGCCTTCCCTTCTTCGCTTACCCTGGTCCTGTCGACTCCACTCGCTCACCCTTACCGCCCTCTCACCCTCTCCTCTTGCCTGCCCTCCTTGATTCTCTCGCCCCACTCTTCCCGACACCCTCCTCACACCGGCACTTCTTTGCCCTCTTGTCCTCTCTACTCTGCATGCCCGCCCTCCCGCCCCTCTCCGCTCCATCCATCCCACCCCTCTTGCACACCTTCCCGGTGCTTACACCCTCGTCCACTTGTCTTGTCATACTACCTCACTGTGGTCCTCTTGGCTTTGTACACCCACCCTTCCCGGTTCTCTCCCCCCGTCTTCCCTTATTCTCTCACCTGCAGTCCTCGCCTTGCCCTTCCCACTCTCTGTAAGCCCACCCATTCTGGCCCTCATGCCCTACCCTTCTTACACCCAATTCTCCTCTCGGTTGAACCCGAACTCATCGGCACCCCTTCCCTTGATCAACAACAACTACTCGAATTGGACTCGGACAACAGCAACCATGACCGTGACCCTGACGGTCCCACCCCGAGAACAACACAACGCCACAAACCCGAACGACCCGATTCATGCATTGTAATGGTTAAGGACGTTAAGGCTGCAAGAGCCGATGTGCGGATACAGTCACAATGCCAGCAAGAGGTGCTGTTCCTCCCTCCTCGGTGACCCTGGTCTCTGAGTTTTCTTTTTTACTCTGCCCCACTGCAACCAAACTAACCATCGTCACAGTTCCTCAAACCCTCCTTCGAAACCATTCTTGTCCTTCCACCTCAAACCCGTCCCACTAGCCTCATGTTGATCGCATGTACGTTAGATGGAAAAAAAACTAAGCAAGTGTTTGTCAATTGGTGAGCAGTGTCAATGACACGAATGTTTGGCTACTCATCGCTGTCCACATTCTTAGTGGGCTTGGGGATGACAATCCTTTCATTTGTCATCACTCAGCGCCCTACGTCCCGATGAGCTTAGCTTCCTTTACTTGTCGGCGGATCCTGTTGCCTCGTGGACAGGTCTTTGCGCTTGTAAAGGACTTCATTAGTCTTCACTTACCACAACTCCGAATCTGCATCACCAGCCATCCTGAGTTCGATATTTGGGCACCAGGCTGGACACAGGCCCTTCTCAGTCAGTATACTCATTGAGGGAAACTCGCTGGTGAGAGTCACACCTCATGCCTGCCATGCCTTGTCGGTCACACCACTCCAGAGGCGCTGTGCCTATCCGAGGAGACGAGGCCATCACTGGAGCGCCTGGTATTTATTGAACCACATCCACTTTCACATAATGATCAGCCATCAATACCATCATTGATGGGTCAGCCGACGGGCACACTCTTTCATCACTCATGGGCCAACCGATGTCGGCTGAAATTGGAGATTCTTACTATATTCATGGGCCAGCCGACGTCGGCTCAGAGTTTTTGCTCAAATGGGAGATAACTCCGAAGCACTCTTTCTGGAGATTGCTCCAGAGAAATGTTACTGGAGTTTGCTCCAGAGTTACTGGAGTTTGCTCCAGAGTTACTGGAGTTTGCTCCGGAGTTACTGGAGTTTGCTCCAGAGCTACTGGAGTTTGCTTCCAAGTTGCTGGAGTTTTCTCTGGAGTTACTGGAGTTTGCTCTGGAGTTACAGGAGTTTACTCTGGAGTCACTGGAGTTTGCTCTGGAGTTACTGAAGTTTGCTCTCAAAGTTATTGGAGTCTCAGGAGTTACTGGAGTTTCCTCTGGAGACACAGGAGTTTCCTCCGGAGTTACAGCAGTTTACTCCAGAGTTGCTGGAGTTTTCTCCAGAGTTACTGGAGTTTGCTCCCAAGTTACTGGAGTCTCAGGAGTTACTGGAGTTTCCTCTGGAGTTACTGGAGTTTCCTCTGGAGTTACTGGAGTTTCCTCTGGAGTTACAGCAGTTTACTCCAGAGTTACTGGAGTTTGCTCCCAAGTTACTGGAGTCTCAGGAGTTACAGAAGTTTCCTCCAGAGTTACTGGAGTTTCCTCTGGAGTTACTGGATTTTGCTCCCAACTTATTGGAGTTTGCTCAGGAGTTGCTCAGGAGTTACTGGAGTTTCATCTGAAGTTACAGGAGTTTGCTCTGGAGTTACAGAAGTTTACTCTGGAGTTACTGGTGATTGCTCTGGAGTTACTGGTGTTTGCTCCCAACTTGCTGGAGTTTGCTCAGGAGTTGCTCAGGAGTTAGTGGAGTTTACTCTGGAGTTTCTGGAGTTTACTCTGGAGTTACTGGTGTTTGCTCCGGAGTTACAGGAGCTTACTCCAGAGTTACTGGAGTTTGCTCAGGAGTTACTGGAGTTTGCTGGAGTTACTGAAGTTTCCTCTGGAGACACAGGAGTTTCATCTGGAGATACAGGAGTTTCCTCTGGAGTTACAGAAGTTTACTCTGGAGTTACTGGTGTTTGCCCAGAGTTACTGGTGTTTGCTCTGGAGTTACAGGAGTTTACTCTGGAGTTACTGGTGTTTGCTCCGGAGTTACAGGAGTTTACTCTGGAGTTACTGGAGTTTCCTCTGGAGTTACTGGAGTTTCCTCCAGAGTTACAGGAGTTTACTCCAGAGTTACTGGTGTTTGCTCTGGAGTTACTGGTGTTTGCTCTGAAGTTACTGGTGTTTGCTCCCAACTTACTGGAGTTTGCTCAGGAGTTGCTCAGGAGTTACTGAAGTTTGCTTTGGAGTTGCTGGAGTTTGCTCTCAAGTTGCTGAAGTCTCAGGACTTACTAGAGTTTCCTCTGGAGTTATTGGAGTTTCCTCTGGAGTTACTGGAGTTTTCTCTGGAGTTACAGGAGTTTACTCTGGAGTTACTGGTGCCTGCTCTGGAGTTACTGGAGTTTGCTCCCAACTTACTGGAATTTGCTCAGGAGTTGCTCAGGAGGTACTGGAGTTTGCTCCAGAGTTACTGGAGTCTGTTCCTAAGCAATGGTACTGGAGTTTACTCTGGAGTTAGTGGAGTTTGCTTTAAAGCAATGTAACTAGACAGCAGACTTTACTCTGGAGCAATGTTACTGGAGTTTGCTCCAAAGCAATGTTACTAGACAGCAGACGTTACTCTGGAGAAATGTTACTAGAGTTTGCTCTGAAGAAATGTTACTGGACATTGCTCAGGAGGAATGTTTCAACAATCCCTCTGGATGATGCATTTTGGCATGCCTCACCTGGCTGACTCTAACATACAAAAGCATAACACTACACTGCAAGCTATTATTACACATCTCCTATATTCCTAATATAGCCCCTATCATTCTATTGCACCTCTTTTTTTCCTGTAGTTTTTCAGGTACAAGTACAGACATATCTGACTCCACGTTGCAACATACACCTATCTTTTTTATTTTGCAGTTAAGTCTTGACCTATTTTGCTTACTGTTGTATGATAACATATTAACAATGTATCTATTTTGTATGGAACCCTGCTGTAAAAGCACATAAATATTGTTGTCTTCTGTTCTTTTCAGATCATAGTGTGCTCATTTACTCAAACCCATTGTGCTTTCTCACCTTCTTGACTGCGTCAATACCTTCACTCACCTCTGTGCACACTGTTCATCATCTTAGGACTCCTTGTGCATGCCAAAGGGCCTCTTTCAGACTAGCACTCCCTGTGCACATTTTAGCACTCCTTGTGCACACTTGTGCATACACCTACCCATTCTCACACACCTCAAGAGCCCTTGCCCACCACTTTAAAACCTCTGCACACATCTGTGCACAGCTTTGCACACCTAAAAACCTGTCTGCACACACCTGGGCACACACATGGACACAGCCAATGTTCAGCCATCAATACCATCATTGATGGGTTAGCTGACAAGCAAATTCTTTCATCACTCATGGGCCAACTGATGTTGGCCAAAATCAGAGATTCTTACCATGGTCATGGGCCAGCCAATGTGGGCTTGGAGTTTCTCAGAGTTGCGTTCACATGGAGTGCAGCCTGGAGGAAACAGTGTCAAAAGGATGCATATATTGTAATTATACTCTGTTTGTGTGCATATAATATCTCCATACCATGAAACTAGTACATAGATGGGTTCTACACCCTGGAAGACTCCTGTAGAAGAACAAGTCCAGGGGATACTGTCCAGACTCCAGAGGAACATATCTGGAGTTATTTTTCCATGGAAATCATGCTGGAGTTGTTCATCTGGAGTAATTCTTCCACAGTCATTGTTTCAGAAGAATAACTCCAGAGATGTTTCTCTGGAGGACTTACTGCAGTGTTGCTCTTCTGGAAGAATTAGTCTGGAGAAGGTTTTCCAGAGAAATGACTCTGGAGTTGTTCTTTCAGAGGGATGACTCAGAGTTGTTCTTCCAGAGGAATTACTCTGGGTTTGTTCTTCCAGAGAAACAGCTTCAGAGTTGTTCATCCAGTGGGACAGCTCCGGAGTTTTCTTCTGGAGAAATTAACCAGAGTTGATCTTCTGGAGAAACAACTCCGGAGTTGTTCTTCTAGAGTTGTCTCACTGGAAGAACAACTCCAGAGTTGTTTCTCCAGGGTTGTTCATCCAGTGAGACAACTCCAGAGTTGTTCATCTGGAGCAACAACTCCGGAGTTTTTCATCCAGTGAGACAACTCCAGAGTTGTTCTTCCGGAGTAACAACTCCAGAGTTTTTCGCCCAGTGAGACAACTCCGGTGTTGTTCATCCAGAGTAACAACTCCAGAGTTTTTCATCCAGTGAGACAACTCTGGAGTTGTTCTTCCGGAGTAACAACTCCGGAGTTTTTTGCCCAGTGAGACAACTCCGGAGTTGTTCATCCAGAGTAAAAACTCCAGAGTTTTTCATCCAGTGAGACAACTCCAGAGTTGTTCATTCAGTGAGACAACTCCGGAGTTGTTCATCCAGTGAGACAACTTCCAGAGTAAAGACCAGTAACATTCCTCTGAAGTAAACTCAAGTAACATTGCCTTGGAGCAAACTCCAGTAACTCTGGAGCAATGTTATGATTCACCGGCACTGATCAGTGTAAGTGGGATGATGAGTCGCTCCCGAAACTTACTAAGAGACTGTCATGGCTTACTCATGTATGACTGTACGATTACTGATGGTCTTAGTGGACGATTACTTAGCATTAGTAGTAGTGGCTGTATCGCTGACGAAGGCGTACAGTCAAGATAAGTTATAAGGCAGCTATCGACTGTTGTGGTCGATAGCTTTACTCTTTTGTGTCTTTTCTCAATCAAGTTGGGCTTCTTCTCTCTCAGCCCCATTCGACTTGCAAAACCTTAGGAAGGCACTTTCAGGTGTCCTTGTACTTAGTCACGCCTGCACGCGTTGACTCGTGTTGCTAAGTCTCACTCCTCTTCCACTGCGTATAAAGGCCTAAGTCAGGCTCGGGTCCTGTAGCATTATCACCTAACGCTGGCCTGACTTAGGCAACTTGTGTAGGCGTGACAAGAAGAGACTACGTAGCAGTTTGTCGATACACCAAATCAACACAGATATTGGGTATGATGATCACAAGGGACAGAGTCCACAGGGATGAAGAGCGAATAGCGATCACTTAGTACCCAAGGTACTAGTATACACGAAGAGAAGTGATAATTCGAGAAGACCAAGCTGGAGAGCTATGGTCCAAAGATAGAGACTTATATACAGTTACTTGCTGGCTTTAAAGCACAGCTGGAATCCAAACCCTAGCATAGCTATACTAGTAATGAGTCATTGTCCGTTCTAATAATACCTGAAACACCGGCAATCCCAAGTACCGGCGACGCGTAAGTGTCCATGACTAATATGTACTTACTATCATAGTCATAACCAAATAGTAAGCAGTCCGAAACCCCGGAATGCACGTCATCCTTCGGAGTCAGCAACAAAACAATGTCAAACGTGACAGGTCCCGTGGACCATAACAAGCAAACTCCAGTAACTCCAGCAAACTCCAGTAACTCTGGAGCAAACTCCACTGACTCCGGAGCAAACTCCAGTAGCTCTGGAGCAAACTCCAGTAACTCTGGAGCAACTCCAGTAACTCTGGAGCAACTCCAGTAACTCTGGAGCAACTCCAGTAACTCTGGAGCAACTCCAGTAACTCTGGAGCAACTCCAGAAAGAGTGCTTCGGAGTTATCTCCCACTTGAGCAAAAGCTCCGAGCCGATGTTGGCTGGCCCATGAATATAGTAAGAATCTCCGATTTCGGCCGACGTCGGTGGGCCCATGAGTGCTGAAAGAGTGTGCTCGTCGGCTGACCAATCAATGATGAGATTGATGGCTGAACATTGGCTGCCACTTTTTAGGGCATTTTCTTTTCTCTGCCATGAAGACCTGGGCTATGCTGTGCCCATCAATTGACCTCTAATGGCTGCACTGAAGCTGATGACTGCCTCCAATACAATCTTCAGCTAGGACACCTGCTTCTATGATTGGTGGTTGGTCTGTCCCTGCTGTCGATTCTGTTCATGTTCACAACAGCTCCAGTAACCTGGCCATGCAATGCAACAGCCTTCAATTACTGCCCTAGTCATCGATCTATCGACCTTCGGCTTGATTGGAGATAATTGGCGGTGTCTCAAAGAGAGGTTGACGCATCAGATGTGAATTAGGGTGCTCGTGTCAACGTTCTGAAGACCTGCGGAGACAACTTTGACTCTTTGGATAGTGGTGACTAGCAGTAGCCCAATGTACCTGTATCAGTTCATAGTTATAGAATGATACATAGATTTTCCAACTTCTACCCCAAAAGCGTCACATGCTTTTTGCGGTACATGGGAGGATGGTTCTGCACAATATTTTTGATTACGTAAGCATGAAACACAAAAATCTTGGTTAACGTTCGGTTCAGTTCCTGAACCCTTTCTGAACCCGAACCGAACTGAATAGAACTGAACCCTCGGTTCAGGTTCAGGTTTGGGCAAATACCCTGAACTGAACTGACGGTCCGGTTCAGGGTTCGGAAAAAATCCCAAAGAACCAGACCAAACCGAACTTTCCCATCACTACCACCAACCCCAAACCCATGCCCACCACACTCTCTAACTTCAACCCAATGTTCCCCATCTCTCCACCCACCATATCACCCTTCCCCATGATCCCCATCTCTCCACCGGTCCGCATCAGCCCCTCCAGAACTGGTGATAAAGAGCAGTCAGATTTGTGGAACATAGTTCAACAGACATTCGGCATTCTCTTACTCACACTTCCAGCTGAAAGGAATCCCCTCGGGCAGCTCCACTGGCAGCCGTGGCTAGATCAGACACATAGTCATGCTGGCTTGTCTGGTGGCAAGTTTCAAACTACTCATCAGTACTGGCTCCATGACCTTCTCAGGATGTGTACAATAGAATCCCCACTTCCCAAGAATGAAAAACAGGTAGGGTGTCTGAAGAGCCTGTGGTATCATGAAATAGCATGCCATTATCTTCGTGCTCCTGAGTCCTGGATCATTGCCGGCATTAGACAACTTCCCTATCCACTTAATCACGCCTGAGATTGCGCGCCGCATTCATACCGAAGATGACATCCTTGTCCGTGTAATTGGGCGCTGTTTCGCGTCGTTGGTCGTAAACAGGCTGGCAGCCAAGTCCAAACCATTTATGGGCCACGAAGTGGCTTGTCTATCTGCTGTTCTCGGGACCGAAAAACATGCGGCGATCTATCAATATTTTATGCCTGGTGTTGTTCAACTCATTAACATCGTCTCCTTCGCATTCAGCAAAGTCAGCTCCTTTGTCGCCGATACAGTGCCGCCATATGTACTACATATAGTTGGGCAGACCATCGGTACCCTCACTCAGGCTTTGCCGGCTGAGTTGTGCGTCGAGCTTCAGTTAAATCAGGCCGATTCTTGGATGAACATTCCTGATATCCGGATCAAATCCGTGATCGTCTCCCACCTCCGCGACCTCTTCAAGGTATGCACACAAAGGCCATTTCCTCTCCCAGAAACAGTACACACGTATTGCGTGCAAATGTGTCTCTATGGCCTGTGGTGTTGGGTCAAAGTGCACCGTTGGCTTGACGCATCTCAAACGCTACCACCAGAATTCCTCGACCTTGCCGGGCTGGACATTACCAGCCAAATTCGGACGGAAAAGGACCAAGGTACTTGTATGATGGGACATTGTGTCCAGGCGTTGGTCATAATAAATCTGGTGGCCCGCATCAAATCACTCACAGACTCGGACCCAACTATTCAGATTAACGACAAGGAGTTGCTGTGCATATCGGCTATCCTTGGCACAGAGAGCTATGATTTGAGGCTCTGGTTTACTCGGCCTGGCGTAGTCGAACTTGCAAACGCTTCCCTCATATTCAGTGAGATTGACATCTCATTCACCAACCCACCACTGTTGGATGTGATGGATATGATTGGGGAAACATTCAACATCGTCTCTTGGCAGCTGCCATATGAATTGTACGCCGTGATAAACTTTTCTGATGGTTAGTGTGAATCCATCCTTTGACCTCATCTCTGCGGTCTGAAGCGCTTATCAGGGATGTACCCTCTCGCGGAACCGATACACGGGAGCCATTCATGCATTTGCCTGAAGAGGTTGTGGCAGTGTGCAAGAGCATACAATGGACTTGGGATCTCTGCACCCTTGCCGTCCTTTGTTCGCATCACCATCGCTAGTCTAGAATTCACTTGACGTCTTCATGCTGAAAGGGACGTACCTACTTGTGTGATAGGACGCTGTGTGAAATATGTTCAAATATCGCGAACGCGCATGTCAATCGGTTCAGTATCCAAACGAAAGAAATATCAGACCAATTAATGCAGTTATTAAAGCAACTTGAAACAACTGCCTATGGTGGAACTGAAGAACTTGCAACTGATCAGGTGGCCTGGCACACAAGACTCATAGGAGAATGGTGTGCCAATGCATACACAATGCGAGATGAAATACATCAAGAAGGAATGCCATAGGCAAAGGAATGTGCGGACACCCGCTGCACTCCGAAGGAAACGGATAACAAACAAACATATAGAGGATTGTCCATGATAACAAGACTGTTGTAACTATGTAGATATTGTTTGAAACACAAACGATCGCATTGTGTCGTGCGCTCACTCGCACATACGATGAGACCAAGACTGGCACTCCGAGTCCGACCTCATGGCGTCACGCGCACCATCACTTTGTGCTCCCAAATTCCAACAGGACCGCAAGATGCGGCAATGCAAAAGCATTATTTTCGATCCGAAATCCATTAGGGGACAAGGTAACTTAACAGTTCAGCCAGAATACAAAGTGAGAAGGAGGTGCCCGGGTTCGGTGTAGAAATGAAATATCAGTTTTATTGTATACGACAAGTCTTAGGAACCAGATACTTCGTGGCGCCTTGGAACACGCTTGATTTTGGGTCTATGTATGGTACAGTAGTAGTGCGCACTTCATTTTGTTACTTATGAATCGATTTACGTGTGACTGCCAGCCTGTGGGAGAAGATTACCCTACATACAGCTATTTCCATATTGATTGGCAGGTTACAAAACAGTACATCCATCGGAGTTCGACGATTGAAGAGCAGAGTTCATAATAAAATAAGGAAAATGACAGTTTTTGCCCAAATGCACGCATCTCATGGATGGCACTTGGCGTTGTCCGTCTCCTGAACTCTAATTTAAACTCCAATTTATTTTGTAAAAAATACTAGCTTACATTAAAAATAAGATATCATGAAAATAACAAATAAAACAAATAAAGAAAAACAACGCATAAACAACGCCTGTTTGTGTGTATCAACGCAAACCGTAACCACCCACTTCCCCCACCATGTCGTCCGCCCGCCCCCCTTTCCATGCATGTCGTCCACGCCCCTCCCCCTTTGCGTGACAGCGGGGCGTGCCCTTGTGGCTCCACGGCCACCGCCTTGCCCCTCCTGCGCACCCCCCTCTCACTGGTGTGGCACCCTTCCCCCTCCCTTGGCCCCACCTGCACGCCCCCCCTCCCCCCTCCCTGACGTGTTCCCTGTTGGGTGCACATGCAGAGAGGGGGGGACACATTCATGCCCCTGTCTGAGCAACTTGGGAGGGCACACCCCCTTTTCGGTCACCCCCCCTCTCCCCTGACTTTCCACCCACCCTGCGTTCGGCATGTGCACCGAACGGGGGGCTTGGAAATCGGGCAGAGTGCGAGCACGAACGGGGGGCACCCTTCACACCCCTGTGAAATGCAGGGGTGGCGTGCAGGCTCCCCGGTGACCCCGCGTGCAAGTGGTTGCGCACGGGGTCTGGCATGTGCAGGGGGGGGGGTGAGGGTGCCCCCCCTGCGCGTGCCAGACCCCTGTGCGCAACCACTTATGCGTGGGATCACCCACCAGGGGGCGGTGGCGGGCGCAGCGGGACAGTGTATGCGCTATGCCCTGGGCGCACCACCCACCCCCGGTTTCTGCACCCCAGGCCGGACCGCCTGCGCTGCCTGCGTCTCTCCTTCATGCGCAAGGTGGGGGCGCAGGAGGGCCTGCCCCTTCCCCCTTGTGCGCAAGCGTATGTGGGGAGACAATGCACCTGTGATGAGTGCTCACTGTTTATACGCAACAGTGAGGCTCAAGGTCACAAGGATTAGATGGGCTGATGTTGAACCAACAAGGGAGTAAAACAGGGACAGGGAACAATGGACCACAAGTAGTATGACAAGGATGAGGAACAACCCAATGGTGGGAAGCTGCTCAGAGACAAAGGATAGTACAAGTGGGGATGTCGCAAGTGGACAGTCTGAGGGACTGTCTGTTACATTGCTCCAGCTTATATACCCGAATACATGGTCTGTGCGTACTTTAGGGGAGGCCCAACTCCGATCCACAGGTGGGCCCATGGAATACTCTGAAGAGTTCTAAAGATAGCATGGAATGTGCTGGAAGGTTTCTAAGTATATTGTCCAATAGCATTAATCCCTGACAAGCTCCGCTCATCAGGTGATTGATCAACAATCTTCATTTACCGATCAACGGACTTTGTTTATCAATCAATGATCTTTGTTGATTGATCAACAAACAAGTCATGGAGGTCATCCGACCTTTTGCTTGGTAAGTCCCAGTTCTGGACCGGGCATTTCTTGAATAGGAAGGAAAGGATTATCCAATCCTTTCACGCGCATCGTCTTGGCTAGTTCCACTAAACCAATACTTCGTATTTCTGGGTTTGTGTGTGCGTTCCCTTGCACACTCTTGAGTTTCATGGGTAAGTCACGGACCGAGGTATAGGTTCGTGACAGCACCCCCCTCCCTCCCCCTTTGCACGACGGGGGTAGGGGGGCAGTGCCTTTTGGGTGCAGGGGGGAAGTGCCACCATCCAGCACCTCCACCCGGGTTGCGTGCCCCTGCTCGCACACCCTCCTTCACGTGCGAGCAGGAGGCGAGGTGTTACAATTGTCCACGCGTGCCTCATATGTTGACCGTTTAACTCGAACTTTCGTCACAGTGTTCAGTATCATATGGGCTATCATTGGGACCATTTTCACATTTTGATTCGTACCTCTTACGTCCCGCGCGCCTTCTCAATCTTATGACTCCCCCTTATCAACTGTACCCTTCTATCTCATTCGGCGCAGTTCCATATGACATCACACTAGTACCAGTACTAGTAGTATTAGTGGCGATCCTAGTACCGCAGTTACCAGTGGTGGCATTCCTCGGTTCATATTTAACATGTACTCATAATGAACAAGGACCTTAGGTCTGAGTTCTTGAATCTCATCGACTTCACACTGTCATACCCTTCGGGCTGCATTCAAGTCCAGTCGACTTGTCAGTTCCAACCTGCTTCTCTGCGACGATTGGAGATACTTCATATCCACTCCATCGCTCGTATATTCACTACTCCGCCTAGGGTAATTCCCTACACTCTCGCATACTGTCAGCGCCATATCCACGACCCTCATCGGGGGAGGTTTGGCAGTTGCTACAAAGGCATCAACGCTCGAACTCCTCGCATAACCAGTACTCCACGCTTGCCACTCAAGTCGAGCCGATACGTCCAGTCGAACGTAACATTAACTCAGACCTCTCTTCCGCCATGGCGTACCCAACGAACGAACAACTCAAACATAGAGGTGAATGAAACGTTCCCATCAGATTCCTCAAAGGAGCGTCTTGGAAGGATGACCCTGACTGTACACGCTCTGGCTATTTTGCCTACAGCGAATTCAAGAAGATCGACATCCCTGTCGAATTTGACTTCACCACTCTCGAGTGGGGAACAGCCCAACAAAGTCAACGAACTGGTGACTGGAAAATCACCCGACCACCCGATTCCCTCCATCGGCTACAGTTATCCATCCCCAAATCAGAAAAAGTTGACCGATCAGAGTGGGGCCCCATTGACGGACAACCTGACAGTGCACCAGAAGAACGACTACAATTCACATCAGACGCAGGAGACGAATCAGACGAAGACGTCAAAATTCCCATTACATCACAACAAGAAGACGAAGAAGCAAAGCTTGCTCGATTGGCTGAACACGTACCCATGCAAGTTTCCACTACCCGAACCCGTACTATCTCCGGCCTACCTACGCTGGCTTATACAATGTCACAAATCGCAACAACTACCACTGTCCCTCCAGCAACTGTATTGGGCCGAACTGCTTGATTTGGAGTACCCCCAGGACCCCCTTCAGGAGGAGAACCAAGCGGAGGAGGAGGAGGAAGTGGAGGCTATCCTCAATCAGGAGGAAACCCACCTCCTCATTTCGGTCCTTTACCCGGAGGAGGAGGAGGTAACCCCAATCCAGGACCACCCCATGGAGGGCCTGGAGGAGGGGGAGATATGGGAGCCAGAGGACGGGGAACTAATGGAAAGCTAGTCGGCAATGAACCCCAAAACTTCAATGGGGACCGAGACAAGACTGAACAATTTCTCCTTGAATGGAACATCTATCGAGGACTCAACTGGAACGCTGATACCATGCAACGCCCCTTTACCCGTACCATGCTGTTTTTATCCTATATAAAAGGGGAATACATTGTCGAATGGACTGGAGCGCAAGTAACGTGGCTCCATGATCAAATCACAGGGGGAGCCACTATCTGGGACGAATATCTATGGGTCACTGTGCTCGACCGGTTCAAGGATGCGTTCATTGATACCATGGTTGCCCAAAAGTCTAAGAACGAGCTCAAAAGTTACCGCATGAAGGAGGGAAAGTTCGATGAGTACGTCGCAGGATTTAAAAAGCTTGCACGACTCGCGGGACATGATCTCCAAGAATCTGCAGTCATCAAAATGTTCGCAGGAGGACTTCCCAATGCCCTCCATAGGAAGGTCATCGAATTTGGTGACCACCTCATTAGTTTTGAAGATTGGGTAGATGAAGCGCGTAAACAGCACCAGAAGTACCTCTACCTCACTAGCCGATTCCAGAACGATCCAAAGAAGAAATTCTCTAAACCACAATGGCAACAAGCATTGAAGAAAATGGACGACAACGCTATGGATACCTCGGCAGGACGAACTAGGGCGAGAGCGGCACTCACTGAAGACAAGCGGACTCAGTTAATGACGGAGGGAAAATGCTTCCATTGCCGCAAGATGGGACACATGAGCCGTAACTGCCCTTCGAAGCCACAGACATCCCAGGCCCGAGCTAACTCTCAGGAGGAAGATGCTCACGTACAAAGCGCTAAGACTAAAGAGGATAAGAAGCCAAGTGCCCAGGATCTGGTGGCCGCTATAAAAGAATTGGGGGACGAAGACAAGGACCTACTCATTCAGGAAGTCTTCATGGGGAAGGATTTTTCCTAAGCTCGAACCCGACGGCCTGGGCAAGAGCTATTTGCGCACTTTGTAATTCTGTGTATATTACTTGCTATCGAAGTATGAAGATTCCGGTTTCGTTTCGAACGCAAAGTGTGATGGCCGACAAAAAGATACTGGTAGACTCGGGGGCAACCAATACTTTTATCGACCCTCGACTGGTCAAAAGACTCAGACTAGGAACCCAGCGATTGGATAAACCGCGGAAGATCTGGAACATTGACGGGACCAATAATCGAGCAGGGATGCTGACAGATTATATAGATCTGGAAGTCCAAACAGGAAAGCAAGAAAAGCAAATGAGATTCCTTGTTACGGACCTAGTACTTGAAGACCTTATCCTAGGATACCCCTGGCTGTCCACATTCGAACCCCGATTCTATTGGAAAAGCAGCACCATCGATACAACCTTTTTACCAGTGGTTGTACGCTCATTAAACTGGAGGGATCTTAGAATTCGACCTACGATCGCGAGAATCTACACCACTGCTCTCTTGGATCATGAAAAGGATCAGATCGTACAACAACTGGAAGAAGAATGTAGCCGCCCCGCGACCATCGCAAGTGACTTAGCTCAAGCCGCCGCAGTTACACAATCCAAAGAAATACCGGCAGAGTACCAAGAGTTTGCAGCCGTATTTGATGAAGAACGGTCGCAGAGATTTCCCCCATCAGGGGAATGGGACCATGCAATTGAACTCAAAGAAGGAGCACCCAAGGCAATCAATTGTAAACCATACCCCTTAACGGGAAGCGAGGATGACACTCTCAAAGAGTTTATCACTACCCAACTACGGAAAGGATACATTAGACCGTCTAAATCGCCATACGCCTCACCCTTCTTCTTTATCAAGAAGAAAGATGGAAAACTCCAACCAGTGCAAGATTACCGCAAACTCAATGAGTACACAGTCAAAAACAAATACCCACTCCCACTAATCCCTGAACTCATTGCACAAGTAAAAGATGCACACATCTTCACGAAGTTTGATGTCCGATGGGGGTATAACAACATCCGGATTAAACAAGGAGACGAACATAAAGCGGCATTCAAAACCAAATACGGTCTATTTGAACCAACGGTCATGTTCTTCAGACTTACAAATTCCCCTGCCACGTTCCAGAATGTTACGTCCCGGGTCATAGTAGGTATCTGACCTAACCGATAACCGAGGGGGCGTGATCAAAGGGGACGATTACTCATTCTTACGATGTGGATTACTGATACTCTTACTGTACGATGACTGAGGATTACTGTACGATGACTGATGGTGTAGTAGTTGTGGCGTTAGTATTAGTGGACGTTACCCAGCATTAGTAGTAGTGGCTGTATCGCTGACGAAGGCGTACAGTCAAGATAGGATATAAGGTGGCTGTCGACTGATGTAGTCGACAGCTTGACTCTCTTGTACCATTATCGAATCTAGTCGGGGATTCTCTCTCTCTCCCGCCTCTGTCATCGCTCTCTTAGGAAGGCTCTTTCAAGAGTCCTTGGGACAAGTCACACCTTCGTGTGTTGACGCACGTCGCTAAGTCACGTTATTCGCCATCGCGTGAAGGGTCTAAGTCAGACCACGAACATAACATTAGAGTCAAGCTCCCTTCACACGCCGTGGCGCCGATCTCCACAAAGGACGGTTGGGACTTCCAACCCTTCATCATCAATTCTAGGGAAAGAGACGCCCCCGCAAGATACGTCATCAATCGAGTCCGTTGGAGGACAATTCCAGACGACAGACGAAGTGGAGTACTAGATCACTTCAATACCGGTTACTACGCCGAAGCAGCCACAGCCCAACGATTTCACCCTATTATCTTCCATCACGGAAGGTGTTGTTGGGTAGAACTCAGGTGGAACCGAACACAAGAGTACTTTGAAGCAGCCAGACCAGCCGGAGACGATCTGAACTGCAACATTCTACTATCAGAAGCACGAGACGTCGAAGAACAAGGAATAATCGACGGAGCCCCAGAGGAAGAGACACACGAGGAGCCTATATCCCCAGAACTCCAACACCGAACACCCGCAAGGTCGGACACTAGTCACACAAGTGAACGAGCACCGACGCCATCAATAGCCGAAGAACCAGAACACATCTACGTTCAAGAGGAACCAGCGTTGGAAACAATCATCCAACAAACAGCTATGTTACATATCCCAGATCCAATCCGTATGGCTACTCAAACCCTCACGGAAGAACCAGCACCACTAGTGATCGACGAACGAACGGGTCATGTGGTAAACATGAACCCAGCAGATTTACAAGCTGCACGAAGGGCCATGGGGCCCGATGAACCAGACCAACCAGGGGGTTTCGATTTCGATTACGACGAACCACCCCCTCAACCATACGAGCAAATCAACAGAGGAGATGGGATACGAGGATACCCATACAGACGACAACATGAAACCCCACCACCACAAGGAGGAGGAGGGGGACCGCCACCACAGGGAGGAGGAGGACCGCCACCAGGAGGCGGAGGACCGCCACCAGCGGGAGGACAACCACTTGGAGGAAACACTACGGACAAATTCATAGGAAACCCTCCAAGCTCCTTCAATGGGGATCGCTCCAAAGTAGAAGGCTTCATCCTTCAATGGGAAGTCTACGCCGGAGTAAACGCGAGTCACACAGCCATGAGGAACAAGTATCAAAAAGCTATGTTGTTTCTCACATACGTCCAAGGAGACCTGGTTAATGCCTGGGTCATGTCAGCCAGTCAATGGCTAGTTTGGGAAGTAACAAGAGGTGTCAGTCAATTCGACAATAGGCTGTGGAATAACATTCTACAAGCCTTTCGAAGACAATTCGCCGACGTGCTCAGCAAGGAACGCGCTCAAGCACAGCTCAACGCCGGGATACGGATGAAGGAAGGAAAGATCGACGACTACATTGCGCTATTCGAGCAATTGGTTCGATATGCAGGATACGACATTAACGCCGAGCAAACCCTCAAGTACTTCATAAAAGGGTTGCCAAGGACATTGTACGAAGCCATGTACCAACACGATGACCCAAGGACATATGAAGACTGGAGAGCATCGGCTCTCAGAAGGCAACAAAAGTGGATCCATATGCAGACGGTGCGCGGAAACCTTGACATGTTCAAGGGCTCTAACAAAAACCACGCGGGGGCACTATCAAAATTGCTCGCCCCACTACCACACCCAGACGCAATGGACACGTCAGCAGACCGAGTCAGAGGAAGACTCGCGGGTGCAGAAGACGTACTTAACACCCCACGACCTCCCTTCCCACCAAGGGGAGGATATCTTCAAAAGCAACAAGGAAGAAGACCCGACTTTAGTCAGGTCCGTTGCTACAATTGCGACAAAATGGGGCACATCAGCCGAGACTGTCGCCAACCACGACGAAACAAACGTCAACAAATAAGAAGCACCAAAGAAAGGCCGCGAACTGATGAAGACAAGGCCGACGACTGGCTGAGAGGAGTAGCCAGCGAAGGAGATGATGTGAAGGATCTCATCTTACAAAAGTTGATGGGAACGGATTTTTCAGACGCCTGAACCCGACGGCCTGGGTGAGGGCACTCCATTGTAATTCTGTGTACATCATGCGCTACCGTTCTATGCGAATTCCAGTTCAACTACACACACGTTACAACACGGCCGAGATAAAAGCACTAGTGGACTCAGGAGCCACCGATAACTTTGTGAGCGGAAGCTTCCTCCAGCGAATGGGGATAAAAACACGGCTGTTAGATACGCCAAAGCGAATCTACAATATCAATGACACGACAAACAAAGCCGGATCCATAACCCATTATGTCATTCTCCGCGTCAATGTGAACGGGAATGACAAAGAAATGCGGTTCCTGGTCACTAACATAGGGAAGGAAGACATACTGTTTGGATACCCATGGCTGGCAGCCTACGAACCCCAGTTCAATTGGAGGAAGGGGACGATCGATCAAGCGCATCTCCCAGTCACGATCAAAACAATCAATGTAACCAACAGGAGAAACGTGCTAGCCTACTTACTAACAAAATCAAAGAAGCACGTCGTCGAACAACTACAAGACGAAGAAACACGAGGACGAAGGGTCATGATCCCCGCGGTCGAACATGCAATTGCGGCCAAACCCTTGAAAGAAGAAAAAGCAGTACTACCCCCGCAATACGAAAGGTTTAGGAAGGTGTTTGACGAAGAAGCATCCACGAGACTGCCAGAAAGATGGCCATGTGATCACGCAATCACCCTTCAACCAAACGCACCAACATCAATCACATGTCGACTTTACCCCATGACGCAGACAGAAGACGAAGCTCTAGACGCCTTCATCGACGAACACCTCAAGAAGGGATATATCCGACCTTCACAATCACCCTATGCGTCATCCTTCTTTTTCATCAAGAAAAAGGATGGAAAGCTTCGTCCGGTCCAAGACTATCGTGCAATAAACCGATGGACAGTACGAAACCAGTACCCGCTCCCACTAATAACAGACCTAATGCGCGACCTGGGAGGAGCGGTCATATTTTCAAAATTCGATGTCAGACAGGGGTACAACAATATTCGAATCAAAGAAGGAGACGAGCACAAAGCCGCGTTTAAAACGCGAAGAGGACTTTTTGAACTGACGGTCATGTATTTTGGCCTTTGTAACTCAACGGCGACCTTCCAGGCGTTCATGAACGAGATATACCAACCCGTCATCACTAAATTTGCAACGGAAGGCACGCACATACGAATCTACATGGACAACATTGCCGTTGCCACCAATGACTGCGGCACTTTCCAACGCACAAGTGAAGCACACACAGCCGCCGTTTTGGCAATCCTTGAGGTCGCGGCCGCCCATGACCTGTACTTCAAACTATCAAAATGCGCATTTCACGTTCCATCTATTGATTACCTGGGGGTAATCCTTGAAAAGGGGATGACGCGCATGGACCCAGCAAAAGTCTCGGGTGTCCGCACGTGGCCAACACCAACAAAAGTCAAAGACGTACGCAGTTTTCTAGGTTTTTGCAATTTTTACCGTCCCTTCATTCGAGGATTCGCCCATATCGCCAAACCAATGAACGAGCTGACGAGGAAGGATGTCGAGTGGCACTGGGGACCAGCCCAACAAATTGCCTTTGATACACTCAAGACTCGTATCACAAGCAATCCGATCCTCGCTCACCCAGATCCAAAAGAACAATACGACCTCGAAGTAGATGCATCAGGATTTGCGGTCGGGGCAGTCCTCATGCAAAAGGGACCCGAGGGTAAGAAACATCCAATAGCGTTCTATTCGGCCACCCTCAACGAGGCCGAACGAAACTACGATATATACAACTTGGAACTACTGGCCATTGTAAAGGCGTTGAGGAACTGGAGATACCTATTGGTGGGGTCGCCACATAAGGTCAGAGTCTTCTCGGACCATATGAACCTACAATACTGGCGAGACCCACAGAAGATCAGTCGAAGAGTAGCTCGAGAAGTACTGGAACTGGAAGAGTACGACATCGAGATACACCACCTCAAAGGACGAGCCAACGGTAGAGCAGACGTGTTGTCCAGAAGACCAGACTATGACACGGGAGAAAAGGACAACGACCGAGTCATGGTGTTACCAAACAAAATATTCATATGAACAATAATGGGGATTATGCCAACCCCCATCAAACAAGATGAAACTCGGATCAAAGCATGGGTAATGTTACGTGCGAGCAGCACGTGAGCCTGACTTAGGCGACTAAAGGGTGAACGCGGTGACTTAGCGGATTTCCTGACTCTAGCACGAAGGCAGAGTATCGTCTCAACGCTCGAAGGCGGAGTCTTGCCTGATTATTCCGTAGGCGAATCGCGACCCCGAAGGATGAGAGAAAACGGCTTTTGAATAACAAGTCGAGAATGATACAAGAAATCCAAGCTATCGACTACAACAGTCGATAGCTTCCTTATAACCTATCCGCACGATCCGCCTTCGTCAGCGAGACCGCCACTACTACTAATCTGCTGGTAATCGTCCACAGGTATACAGTCATCACAACACAGGTCATCAGTCATTGTATGGTAATCCGTCAGTCAGCCATCAGTCATCGTACAACAACCAATCAGTCAGCCATCCGTATAGTACAGTAAGCGTCCCCTTGATCACGCCCCCTCGGTTATCGGTTAGGTCAGATACCTACTATGACCCAGGACGTTACATCACCCCCTTCACAAGGGTGAGCGCCCTCGCTCCACTACCCAGTTAGGCACTGCGGTTAGCCCTACGTCTGTCTCGTGTTCGTCCCGTATCCTCAAAATGGCATGAGCCCTCCCCAGCCGCTTTGCCAAGTGGCGCGCGCGGTCGACGTGGACGAAAATGTCGTCCTCGAGTCGCTTGATCGCGGCTTCGAGCTCCTTGATGACTTCCTGGGACACGCGATAGCGCCTCACCTCGGCTGCCAGGGAGATATCCCCTAGCCGAGCAAGGGCCTCATCGACCTGGCGCCGTCCCCGGAAGTCAGCTGTTAAGTATTGCAGATCTTCGCGGGAGTACTCAGCTGCGGGCCCCATGTCACGGCATGGCTCAGCGTGTATGTCCCCTCGGTATACCGGCGTGTGACGCCCCATGGTCCCGAAAACCTCCGGGTTGTTGCACATCCGCACCCGCACATATCGGGCGGGTATGCGGCGTCCCTCGTGCTCGATGACCATCGGCACCCAGTTCATCCCGTTATTGAGGACGAATCCACTGGGGGTAGGCGATAGGGTACGGATAGGGCACCTCGGCGCATCCACTCGGCGCGTATGGATGGGTGAGGTGTCGCGTGCCTCAGCGTAGGATGGTAGCCCTCGGTTGGCGTACCCTTCCTCCGCAGTCGGTCCATAGACGACAGCAACAGGCGGTGCTCGTCCTTCGCCATCCATGGTTTCGTCGGCAATGTCGTCCTCTTCTTCTTCGTTGTGAATTCGTGGGGGGATACGCATGGGGTTGCAGTGGCAATACTCTTGGGGGTTGTCGCAACGGGTGCAGATGACGTTGGCGTCATGGTACGAGCCATCGGATGACTCGTCGCTGTCGTACTGATCGACAGCGGTGGTGGACATGAAGGCGGTGGAGGGCTGGCGGATACTCGCCTCATTAGCCTCTGTATCCTCGTCTGTCTCTCCTGCGGCGTCATCCTCGTTACTTGGTCCAGTCGCCAGGAGGTCATTACCTCCTTCAACAACCCGTAATCCCTCCTCATCTGTCTCCACTCTTCCGCTTGCGGGTGTGGGGAATCGCCGGTGAGCCTCGGCCAGGTCTTGTTCTCGCTGCTCTCGTTCTTCTTGGTCGCGTTCTGCTGCTGCCCTGAAGTGTTCGACGGCAGAGCAGAATGGGTCGTCGACATTGTTGTTGTGTCGTACGTGGTGAGCTCGCTGGTGTGAGGGAGGTCAAGGCTGATGATGGTGAGTGGGACATGGGACATGTTAGGAGTGGGTTTGGAAGATGCATCTCCTAAAGGTCCTGTTGAGACTGCTTTTATGTGAGTCTCGGCAGTTGGATTGGCTTGTTTGTACTTCCTTATCTCCTCGTCCGCATGCACGTCGTCCCACGGGACCCACTGGTTGTCCGAGTCGGCATAGCCTTTCCACTTGATTAGGCACTGCAGTTTACGCCCCCTTCCACGCCTTCTTGAGTCTAATACTTTTTCGACTTCATATTCTTCCACGTCTCCTACCAATTCTGGTGGTGGGTGCTGATAGTTTGCGCCGTGAATCAGCGTTTCTTTGTAAGGTGTGAGAAGATCTGTGTGAAACACATCATGGATGCTCCACTGTGTGGGAAGTTCGAGTCTGTAGTTGACAGGCGACATCACCTGGACGATCTTGAATGGTCCATGTCTCCTGGGCGCAAGCTTTGTGGTTGGCTGATTGGTTCGTAGGTGACGTCCCTCTAGCCATACCCTGTCTCCTATCTGATATTTGGGGGTGTCATGATGTTTGACCCATGACTGTTGCGCTCGGCGCATTTGATCTTGTGCCTGCTGTCTTATCTCTTTCAGTTGTTCTAGTCTGGCCGTGACCCGTGGTATGGGTGATTTTTTATCCGTCCAATTAGTGTGTGGGTGATATCCCATCAGCAATCTAAATGGGGTTTCGCGTGTGGATTCGTTAACCCAATTATTGTGGCGAACTCAGCTAGTGCTAGGTGGTCGGCCCAATTGTTCTGTCTCTCGTTGGCCCAGAGCCTAAGGTATTGCTCTAGCCATTGGTTGGTTCGTTCTGATTGTCCGTCCATTCGTGGGTGGTAGGCGGTCGAAATATTCTGTTGTATTCCCAGAATTCGACATAGTTCTCTTGTGAATTTGGACGCGAATCGGGGGTCTCGGTCGCTGATCAATTTTGTTGGTAGGCCAAATCGTGCGACCACATGTTTGGCGTATAGGGCTGCTGTCTCCTCGCCTGATATTTCCTCTTTACACGGTATGAATATTGACGCTTTTGAGCAATCGTGGTCAGTGACTGTGAGTATGGAATCGTACTCCCTTGACTTTGGGAGTTTGGTGATGAAGTCGAGCGCTGCTACCTCGAATGGTGTTGCTTCGGATTTTGGGAATATTGGTTGTAGCGGTGCCTTTGTCCTTTGTGTGTTGACTTTGCATCGCTGGCACTCCGCACATCCTCGTACATATTCGGCGATATCTTGTTTCATTGTAGGCCACCAGTAGTGGCGTTCCACCACTTGGGTTGTTCAATTTATTCCTGGGTGTCCGTGAATCGGGGGGTCATGATGTGTAGAGATCACTTCTCTAATTTCTTTTGATGTCCCCGTGACGACTAGTCTTTGTCCTTGGTACCACCAGAGTCCGTCTGCTTTGGTTAGTTTGTGGGGATCAACCCACTTGCGTATCCTTTGCTCGTCTGCTGTGGTTGAGTGTCCATTGTACGTACAAACAGTTTGTCTGGCAGAACCGTGACGTTTTCGTTGTCCTTCTCCCCTTGATCGTAGTCGGTTCGTCGTGATAGTGCGTCGGCTCTTCCATTTGCAGTTCCTTTGACATGGTGTATTTCAAAGTTGTACTCTGCCAATTCTAGTACTTCTCTAGCGATTCGTCGGCTGATTTTCTGGGGATCTCGCCAGTAACGCAGGTTGAGATGGTCCGAGAATATGCGTACTTTGTGTGGGGATCCGGCTAGCAGGTGTCTCCAATTTCTCAACGCCTTTACGATGGCCAACAACTCCAGGTTGTAGATGTCATAGTTTCGTTCGGCGGCATTGAGTGTTGCTGAGTAGTACCCCACAGGGTGTCGTTTCCCATCTGATTTCTTTTGTAGCAGCACTGCTCCTACTGCGAATCCTGATGCGTCTACTTCTAGGTCGAATTGTTGTTTTTGATCCGCGTGTGCTAGTATAGGTTCTGTTGTGACTCGTTGTTTGAGTGTCTCGAATGCTGTTTGGTGTCTTGTTGTCCATTGCCATGGTTCGTCTTTGCGCGTTAGTTCATTCAATGGTTTGGCAATGTTTGCGAAGCCTCTGATAAATTGCCTGTAAAAGTTGCAAAAACCAAGGAAAGATCGTACGTCCTTAACTGATGTGGGGGATGTCCAGTCGCGAACGCCCGAAATTTTGATGGGGTCCATACGTGTTACCCCCTCTTCAAGGATTACCCCCAGGTAATCAATGCTGGACGCGTTGAATACGCATTTTTCTGGCTTGAAGAAGAGGTCGTGTTTTTGAGCGACTTCCAGGACATCGCACACCGCCTTCCGATGTTGCTCGAGTGTGTTTTCTTGTCATTTCGTGGCTATTGCGATGTCATCCATGTAGACCCGAATGGTCGTTCCATTGGGTTCGTGTTTTGCTATCGTTGGTTGGTATATTTTGTTCATGAAACTTTGGAACGTTGCTGGTGAGTTACACAGCCCAAAGTACATGACGGTTGGTTCAAAAAGTCCACGTCGTGTTTTGAACGCGGCTTTGTGTTCGTCTCCCTCCTTGATTCGTATGTTATTGTATCCTTGGCGAACGTCCAATTTGCTGAATAGTTGCGCTCCCCCAAGGTCTCTGATGAGGTCATCAATGAGTGGGAGTGGGTATTGATTTCGTATTGTCCACTCATTGATTCGTCGATAGTCCTGTACGGGCCGTAGCTTTCCGTCCTTCTTTTTGATAAAGAAGAATGATGATGCGTACGGGGACTTGGAGGGACGGATGTATCCCTTTTCTATTTGCTCGTCGATAAAGTCATCTAGTGCCGCGTCTTCAGTTCTTGTCATTGGATAGACTTTGCAGTCTATCACGTCGGGTACTCTTTTCTTGAACTCGATTGCGTGGTCGCAGCTTCTTTTTGGGGGAAACCGCTTTGACTCTTCTTCACTGAACACTTTTTCAAAGTGCTGGTATTCTGGTGGTATTTTGACCTCCGCGGTGTATTGTTTGGCGTCCACCGCGAGTTCTACTGCTGATCTTCGTCCATATACTTGTTCTTTTAGGGTTGTCACGATTTGTTCTTTTGCTTCTGTTGTGAATGTTCGTGACACCCTTGCATTGTCTTTTTCCTCCGTTAGCAGTCTTGCTAATACTGCCTTCCTGTCGCTTGGGTTAATCGATCGCAGCACTATAGGAAGTTGTTTCTCATCTATAGTGGCATGGCGCCAGCTGAACCTTGGTTCATAGGTTGCGAGCCATGGATATCCTAACAGTATGTCTTCCTTGCCGATGTCGGTGATTAGGAAGCGCATTTCTCTCTTGGTTCCTCCTGTTTCCACGTTGAGTGTGAGGTAGTGTGTGATCTGCCCCGCTTTATTAGTGGTATCGTCGATGTTATAGATGTTTTTGGGCTTATCTAACGCCCGTTGTCCCAACCCCATCCGCTTGACGAATTGTGGATGGATAAAATTGTCGGTGGCTCCAGAGTCCACCAACGCTTTGATGTCGGCCATATTGTAACTTGCACAAATGGATACTGGTACTCGCATAGATCGGTAGCGCATAATGTACACAGAGTTACAACGTATTGCCCTCACCCAGGCCGCCGGGTTCAGGCGTTTCCAAAATCCTGTCCCATCAGCTGCTGTAGGACCAGGTCTTTGACTTCTTCATCGTCTCCTGCTACTCCTCACAGCCATTCCACTGCCCTTTCTTCTTTGGTCGTTGCTGTTTCGGCTGCGCGTGTTTGCGCATCTCGGCGCCTCCTTGGTTGCCTGCAGTCGCGGCTGATGTGTCCCATTTTCTGGCAGTTGTAACACTGCGTTTGGCTGTGGTCTCGTTTGAACTGTCTCTGTATGAACCCTCCTCGGGGTGGAAATGGTGGTTGTGGGGGCCTAGCGTTCCTGGGGTGGTTCGCTATAATGTCTTCGGCCCCTGCCAGTCGTCCTCGTACACGATCTGCGGATGTGTCCATTTGGTCGTCGTTCTGAAGTGGTGCTAGCAACTTAGCTAGTGCTCCTCCTGTGGCTCGTCCCGGCTTGAAGGCATCTAGATTCCCCCGGACCGTTTGCATGTGAATCCACTTCTGTTGCCTTTTCAGGGCGGATTCTCTCCATTCCTCGTAATTTCGGGGATCGTCATGTTGGTACATGGTCTCGTATAGCGCGCGTGGTAGTCCCTTTGTAAAATACTTGAGGGTTTGTTCGGCGTTGATGTTGTATCCCGCATGTCGAACGAGCTGTTTGAATTGGGCGATGTAGTCGTCGATTTTTCCATCCTTCATGTGGATACCGGCGTCGAGCTGGGCTTGTGCTCGTTCTTTGCTGAGGACGTCGCCGAACTGTCTTTGGAAGGCGTGAAGTAGATTTTCCCACAGCCTGTTGTCGAATTGGTTGGTGCCCGTGGCGACCTCATTGACGAGCCATTGACTTGCCGACATAACCCATTGGTTAACCGCGTTTCCCTGAATGTATGTGAGAAACAACATAGCTTTTTGATACTTATTCAGCATAGCTGAATGATTCGCGTTGACTCCCCCATAGACCTCCCATTGGAGGATAAATGCCTCGGCTTGCGACCTGCTTCCTGTGAATGTTGGTGGTGGGTTACCAATGAACTTGTCATTCCCCCCTTGGTGTGCATTGTGGGCTACTGCAGGTCCTCCTAGAGGTGGTCCTCCTCCTCCGCCTGGCGGTCCTCCTCCTGGTGGTCCTCCTCCTGGTGGTCCTCCTCCTGGCGGTCCTCCTCTTCCGCCTGGTGGTCCATTATCTCGTGTTCGTAAGGGCGGGAATGGCCTGTTTTCGGGTGATGGTACCCTGTTGCGATTGAGCCGAAACTCGTAGAACATTTCTGTTCCTTCAGGGATACTTGGTGCGTCAGGGACGTCCGGCCCCATAGCTCGGTTAGCGGCTTCCATGTCTTCTGGTTGTAGTTGTTGAACGTGGCCTGTTTGTTCGTTGATAACGAGTCGGGGTGGCGATACTTCTGTTTGAGTAGTCATGTAGCTGTATGGTATTCCTCTGATTGGTTCGGGATGTGCAACTCAGCTGTCTGCGCGGCTAGTGCTTCTACCTCCGGTGATTGTACTGCGATTTCCTCGGGTTCTATTATTTCGCTTCGTGGGGTTGGTGATCGTTCGCTAGTATGGCTTGATGCTGCCACTGTTTCTGTTCGCAATTGGAATTCGGCCCTTGGTGGTTCCGAATCAAGGGTGTCTGCTTGGCCGTCTATGGGCCCTTGTTGGTCGATTGGTCGTGCGTCGACTAGTGGTACGTTGATGTGTAAGTCGTCGGCTGCTGGTCGCGTCGCTTCGAAATAATTGTTTGTGTTGCTCCACCTGAGCTCCACCCAGCAACAGCGTTCCTTGTTGAATACTACGGGATGGTATCGCTGTGCGGTAGCTGCTTCCGCGTAATATCCTGTGTTGTTTTCGTCAGATCTTCTGGTGTCTGGCACGTGTCGCCACCGTACTCGTCCTATAAGGTAACGAGTAGGTGCGTCTCGTTCTCTTGAGTCGATGCGATAGGGCACGAAGTCCCAACCGTCCTTGGTATTGAGAGTTGCCACGGCGTTCGATTTAGGAGAGCTTGGATTTAATGTTACGTGCGAGCAGCACGTGAGCCTGACTTAGGCGACTAGAAGGTGAACGCGGTGACTTAGCGAATTCCTGACTCTAGCACGAAGGCAGAGTGTCGTCTCAACGCTCGAAGGCGGAGTCTTGCTTGATTGTTCCGTAGGCAAATCGTGACCCCGAAGGATGAGAGAGAACACGTCTTCTGACAACAAGTTGAGAATGATACAAGAAATCCAAGCTATCGACTACAACAGTCGATAGCTTCCTTATAACCTATCCGCGCGATCTGCCTTCGTCAGCGAGACCGCCACTACTACTAATCTGTTGGTAATCGTCCACAGGTATACAGTCAGCACAACACAGGTCATCAGTCAGCGTATGGTAACACGTCAGTCAGCCATCAGTCATCATACAACAATCAATCAGTCAGCCATCCGTATAGTACAGTAAGTGTCCCCTTGATCATGCCCCCTTGGTTATCGGTTAGGTCAGATACCTACTATGACCCGGGACGTTACACCATGGGCCCAATTCCGTCCGATGACGAGAATAATGTGTACTTCATGGACCTGTACATTACTTCTTATACTCCAACGCTCTCTGCTCTTATCGATTCGCGAAGGCCAAGGTCGCTGCCCACCACATTCGACAACCCTCCATTGCCCGAAACATCTGACAAGCCTTTATTGCTTCTTGTAGCACAACCTGATACTCTGGATGGAGCATGGAAAGAAATCGAGAACATCCAAACTACGAAGACCCCCGTAACTACCCTCATTTCGGCAATGGCGACGCCTAAGACCGTGGTTGAACGCCTGAGGGATCACAAGTTTGCTCATTTCGTGTGTCACGGCATACTGGAGCCAGGCAAACCTTTTGACGCTTCATTCGAACTTCACGGATGCGGTCTTACGCTACTGGAGATCGTCCGATCTCAACTTCCCACTGCGGAATTTGCCTTCCTCTCTGCTTGTCACACCGCGGAGCTGACCGAAGACGGCGCTGCCGATGAAGGGCTTCACCTCGCAGCGGCCATGCAATACTGTGGATTCCGCAGCGTCGTTGGTACTATGTGGGCCATGACAGATACGGATGGAGCGGATCTATCAAAGTATTTCTACCAGTCAATTTTCTCGGAAAGCAAAGGCCAGAAACGTGTTCCATATCATGAGAGATCAGCAAAGGCGCTCCAGTCTGCGGTGAAGAAGTTGCGGAAAAAGAGGGGAATCACGCTAGAGCGATGGGTCAACTTCGTGCATTATGGTGCATGATTGTGCATCGTGAGTATTGTCTAATTGGGTGGGAACGTCCTTCGTGCTGACACATGGCCTCTGACAGGCATCACGGTGTGAAACGGGCTTCTATTTTGATTGTGTGAATCTCAAGTTCGGATGTCGCCAAATGTTGTTCGATTGCGCCAAGACTCCTGTGTAAAACTGCTCGATTGTTAAGGACGGCTTACATGCTATATGCAACAAATATTGGTTGGGGATCGAATATATAGTGCAATGTGGCCGTTTCAGTGTACGGTTTGAAAGGCGGAGCGCATTTTACAGTGGCTTGGGAAAGAAGTAGTCAACCGAGAGTGAGATGAGTAGAGATCGATCGAGGCGAAAACACGGCGACGCTAGAGTGATTGATAGAGGTCATTGCGAACAGCACTGATCATCTCCGATTGAACCTGACTCACACTCAGAACGAGGGAAGGGGCATGGGGGGATGGCATATATGTATTCAGTATGATTCTATGAAAGAGGTGGCGTATATACGTAGAGGCGGCCAGTAGCTAAGTCAAGATCGAATCAGCGAGGGGAGGAAAGTGAGCTGAAAGGCTGGGATGGATGAGAAGGTGAGGGTGCGAACGGTGCATCAGTAATTGTTGCCTGATGCGTCCAGACTCCAGATTGTGTATGATAGAGGCACTATTCGCTACGAAAAGACGACGTATATGCTATGTGAAACAAATCTTGGCTTGGGTTCGAGTTCATCGCACGATATGGGAGTTTCAGAGTACGTACGTACGGTACTGGATCAGAGTGGGTTTGAGAGGCGGAGCGGATTCCACAGTGACGCGGAGAGGATGGATGACGATGACGTCAAGTGATAGAGTAAAGCAGAAGAAGTCGAAGAGGAAGAGGAAATTGAGGAACGAAGCTATGGCAGTGAGTGACTTGGGTTCAACCCGAGAGTCAGAGGAGCTGGAGTTGATTGAGGCGATGAAATGAGGCCTCAAGAGGGCCACGGTAGGACTTCACGATAGCAGTCTCGATAGAACCTGAAAAAGATGAAAATCATACTGAGATCAATGTGGAAAACTTCGGGACAACGACATATATCCTAGCAGGAAAAAGATAGTTAGGTACATGGGAGTAGTCACTACCTAGGATCGAAAGGGTTAGAGAGGAGAGTGAAAGGGAGGAGGAAGGAATCGCATACGAAAGGTGTAATAAGATGTGCGCAAGAAGAATGGGAGGCGATAGCGCAGAGGGGAGCGCAGAGGCGGTGGCAAGTGAAGGGAAAAGGGTCAAGGAAATTGTATTCAGTAGGGATGGGTCAAAGGCAACACTGGAGATGCAAAACTATAACCAAAAGAGAAAGAAACACACATAGGATTATATCACGGCTTTACTCTGCTAATAGTACGATGTAGTGATGGCGATGACATGGAGTGTTGAAGTATGTTATCTGAAAAAAGAATAGCCGTCAGACAAGCTTTTATATGGTGGGATATATTAAAGCGCATGACGAGGGTATGGGGCGACAGAAATTATGAAAGTGACTTGGGGTGATATGTTTTACGGGTGATTGTATACTAGTAGATCAAGACCGAGAGACGATACAGTGGAGGGAGCGACAGTGCAGTGGTGGAATGACCGAACTCACTCACTACGGGTGGATGCGGACTCCGCCTTCTTTTTCCCGCGACGGTTCTCGCCTTCCCACGTTGGAATGATTGAGGCCTTGAGCTTGAGGTCTTATTGAAGTTTGCGACTTCACTCAGTTGCCCCTGGCCTCTACTCTTAAAATTGCACTCTAAATCAATACCTATGCTTATATTTATGATTTTCAGACAAAAAAGAGTTCCCCTGGCTTCAGACCTCTGTAGGGCTCAACGCACACTGAACCCCATCCCGGCATCTTTCAGCATTTCTGCTTTCACGCGTCCTTAGTAACTCTGGTGCCACTCATTCCAGACAGAGGCAAGAAAATATACGAATTCAAGTTATTGCGCCACGCGCCGGAGGTGGGCACGACTCCGAGTCTTTGCGCTGTTGATCACCGTTAAGCTGGTCTGCTCATTGTTCAAATTATACAGTGCCTCGCATTTCCACGCTACACTAGTGATTCAAGAATGATGCGTACTGAGCCTGACGGACGTCTCGAAGGCTGCGCTTTAGACGACGGCGCATTTGGGTTTGGTCACCGTCGTCGTAGTCGAACAATGGAAGCCCTGGAGTAGCGCAGACAGCTCGTTTAGCGGGTTCAGGCTTTTCTGCGACAGCTTCTCCTGGGCACCCTCATCATTCGCCTGGCTACAGAGCACTAATTAATCATCCCAGTCACTCCGAATAATGCTCAGAAATTGCTGTCCTCCTCTACGATTCTCCCGCGACTACTTACGACCTCTATGAATACGATCAAGGGACCAATTGTTGGACCACTAGCGCGGCATGCAAAAGACGCGCAATCTTAACGGGGATGAAATGACGCCGAAGCAATCCAGCGTCGTCACTTGCTAACTGGAAACCCATTTCGTTGTGTAGAGTAAATGAACAGGGTCTGTGACGAGGCGAACGTAAACTCAGGCAGGATTCCTGCTGCGATGATTTAATTGAATAGGAGATGTGCGTATCACGGCGCTTATCTCCGCCAAGCTGACAACAAGTACTGGTCAGTTCGACCTCATGAAAATGACAAATGGCGTAGCACTAGACGGGGCAACTTGGGGGACAACCTTTTTCTTATTTTGCTTATTTTACGAGGTGCAGAGTATATGTTCATATGTATTTAGCTATGGCGGGGATATATACAGTAGTTGGAGCATGTGAGATAAGAGCGTAGAAACTGGGGTTGTAATCTGTAGGCGGCCGCCTGAGGTCCCTTTTCGTAATCTTCTGAACGGTTTCCCCTGAAAGGCACGAGGAGATACCGCGAAGCTATAATAAAGTACCCAAGGATCCCAATACAGTACTATCATGATGATTGTGCAGGATAGGTGAAAGGGGACGCAGAAAGAGAGCTAGGCTCAAATTAGCACGGTAACCTGACGCGTGGTTGTGGAGAACTTCTTTATTCATCACAAAGGCGGCGCCGCCACCTAGCGCCAAGGTCACGATGTAGGTAACGTGGAAATTCATGTTTCATTTCCTGGTTGCTCGCCGAGGCTTTAAGGTGGTGCAAAACCTTTGCGTTAAGTGTCACCTTTGCCAGTAGTTTCCTTTGGCCGCTCACATCCTTCTTAATCATCTCGTAACCACGTAACCTCTTGATTTTCCCTTGGATTTCTGGGTGACAGGAAGCAATTATGGCCTCCATCGAGCCAGATTCAGAACGTGAGTACCACCGTGACACCCAGCCACGCTGGTAGCTGAAATCAATCATCCTCTAGCCACCCTCCCAGAAATAGAGGAAGCCACCCACAGCAGTGACAGCACTTTCTTGTCATCCCCTCGGTCTGGTTTTCTACGCACCAGTCACCTCATGCAATTGGCAGTTCAACGATCAACCCGCTTCAAATCGTTGGGCCAGAAAGAAGATCTCGACGTATCCATTACTCACCTCACCGAAGCCATTCTCTTCCACTCCCTTTTCCCACGTGCCCCAGATTTTCGATTAACAAGACATTGGGTGGTCACCATGCTCTTCTGTCTTGCACAGAGCCTTTCCCTTCGTTACTCCATGTTCCGGAATCCTGGAGACGTTGAGTCTTCAGTCAAATACGTTCGCTATATTCGAGACAACTTCTATCCCTCGAAGCCTTCCAGCTCGAACGAGACGAGTTCATTTCGACCTTCGTTGCAGCGTTAGCAAATCAAGTGATGTTGAAGACCGGAGACGACGAGAGTGAACTCATGAAGGAGATGGCGGACATGCTTCGCAGATTCGGCACCTTAGACTTCTCGAAAGGCCGCCTATCTGTCACCATCTCTTTATTATCTACAGCTGTTGTCAAAATATATCCTTGCAATGATTCAAAGCAGCCTCCAGAACAAGTCATCGAAGTTCTGCGCGAGGTGATGACGCAAAATCCAGACAAGGAACAAGTCGTCTTGGCCCTTGCAGTCTGTCTGGCCAATCGCTTCTGTATGACCCATGTGATGGATGATTACGAAGAGGCGATTGCCATCGTGGACAAGTTCTTAGCTTCACATCCCATTGGCGACAGTGTGACCCCAACGCAGGAGATTGCCATGAATTTGGTCGTTTGGCTTTTCCAGGCTAGAATAGTTCGCAGTCCAAAGCCGGAGTATTTGGAAGTTGCCATCACCCGCCTTCGTGCCTTTCTCTGCCTCCCCCCTTTTCACGGACCTCTCCGCGCCAATATCACTCGGTCCTTAGACTATTGTGTGCGGCAACGCTCCGCCTATTTCGGTATCCCTGGGAGCTCCGCCGCCGAAATACTGCCTGATAACTCAGGTGTTATGCCTGGATCTTTATCCTCTCCGATCTTGGCTGCATCCCAACCAACCATTGAACTCGCTAATGGCGCCATGACACAAATTTTGGAGAAGAGGAAACTTCTTACAGAACTACTCACAGCAATCCACGATGACGACAACACAGATGTAGAAGAGATCATCGAGCAGGGCCGAATATTAATACCTCAATTTCCTCTGGCTCACTCTAGTTATCGGTATTTATACCTCCTTCATCATCAATTCGCCGAAATCCTCTTCAAGGCGTATCAGCGTACGAGCAACCCGGATTACCTCAATGAAGCAATTTCTGTGTACCGCGATTTTCGCAACAATTGTTGCGAAACGATGGGTCGCACGCTTGGAACACATGGGCTTGTTCTGTGCTTAAGTCAGCGGTGGGATGCGCACCGTTATACGCAAGACCTGGAAGAAATCATGCAGCTATACCCCGTGGTCGTGGACGATGGATTTTGGCAGGCCTTTCAGCGGCTCGAGCTTTCATGTACCTTGGCCATCAGAGCACGGGTTGGTGCACACCCCTCCGCGTCAGTTGCGTATGAGAAATCCATGTCATTGTTGCAAGAGGCTCTTGTTTTTCCCCCGACTTTGCAAACTCAGCACTTCCGACTCGTTGGGACGTTTAGAAGATCGGGTGGGTGCCACTGGACTACGCATCGTATCAGATCGACAAGGATCAACTGAAGCCGGCGGTCGAGACTCTGGAACGAGGGAGATCACTTCTCTGGTCGGAAATGCGTCGCCTTCGTATCTCGACTGACCAACTCCGTGCGGTCTACCCGGTCTTGGCGGACATTTTTACGGAAATAAATCGGAACCTTGAGACAGTAGTGACGACCGTCCCCCAAGAAATGAACATGGCCATGGACAACCACGCAGCTGTGGGGCGCGAGGGGCTAGACCCATTTGGTAATCTTCTCATGCAGCAGCGGAAACTTCTGGAGGTGCGCGGGACGCTGATCTCTCATATCCAAACGTTGCCAGGCTTCGAGAATTTCTTGAAGCCACCGTCATTCGACCTCCTTAATTCTGCGGCTGCGCATGGACGCATCATTCTCATCAACCAATCCCATTGGCGTTCGGACATCATCATTCTTCTCAAGGATTCACCTCCTTCCCTCATCTCTACTCCTTCAAACTTCCACATTCGCGCGAATGGAATTAAGGAGCAATTGTTGAGCGTCCGAAGGGATAAGGGTCTCGACTCTAACGACTACTATGATGCTCTACGTTTAGTCCTCGCAGATCTTTATGAGCTCGTCGGAAAACCGGTCATCGAGAGACTCCGTCAGTTAGAGGTACCAGAGAATTCGCGCGTTTGGTGGTGCCCAACATCTGCTTTCTGTTCTCTTCCCCTCCACGCTATGGGTCCAATTCCGTCCGATGGCGACGACAACTTGAAAGTGTACTTCATGGACTTGTACATTCCTTCATATACCCCATCGCTCACTGCTCTTATCGGTCCCGCAAACTTGACTCTCGAGCCCAAACGCTCGACAAACCTTCATTACTCCTTGTAGCGCAGCCGGAAACCCTGCCAGGGGCATGGGGCGAGATCGACGTCATAAACGCTCTCGGATCTCCGGTGACGGCTCTCGTCTCAGAGATGGCGACACCTACTGTCGTGGTGGAGAGGCTTAGGAATCACCGATTTGCGCATTTCATATGCCACGGCTTACTGGAGACAGGAAAACCATTCGATGCTTCATTCGAGCTACACGAAGGAAGTCGCCTGACGCTACTCGAAATCGTACGTCCACCTTCCCTCCGCGGAGTTCGCATTCCTTTCCGCTTGTCACACGGCTGAGCTAACTGACGAAAGCATCGCCGATGAAGGACTTCACCTTGCGGCAGCAGTGCAGTACTGTGGATTCCGGAGTGTTGTAGGTACGATGTGGGCGATGGCGGATACGGACGGACAGGACCTATCTAAACACTTCTATAAGTCAGTTTTCTCGAACAGCACAGGTCATAGGGGAGTGCCGTACTACGAAAGATCGGCGAAGGCACTTCGAGACGCCGTGAAGAAAGTGCGAAGAAAGAGAGGGATCACGCTAGAACGATGGGTCAACTTCGTTCACTACGGCGCGTGATGTTGTCGGTGAGTTCTCTTTTTTACCTTGGCATGTGTTGCCAGTGCTTACTGCCTGTCTGCAGCGGTGCGCGCAGAAGTCACCTGGCTGTAAGAAGCGTCCGAGTTGTACTGGGTATTGTAAGTTAGACCGGACTTCGATTGCAAGGTACCTAGTTAGGATGGGAGATGAAATTGAACGTTTCGTTTGACTGCTTTTAAGTTCGGAAGAGTGAGAGCCCAAGGACTGGGATGGCTTAAGCTGGGGCAATCTCGGAAAGCGTTACTCGGTGCCTTTCCATTCGCCTAGTCCCACTGCGAGCAACGGACAGTTTAGGAACTAAATGAGGTGCCGTTGACACCCTGGCGCATATACTGATGTCACGTACTCCGTTGAAGCCAAGGTTTAGAATCGCTGCACAAAGAAGAGAATAGAAGATGGCTCACTGGCACGAAGGCTCAGTGGGTGCTCGGACCAGGTGGCATCGCGTTCAGTTTCCACCACACCTTCGTATGTGGGGAAATAGACATCCCAAATCCGAACTGGAATAAAGAATAGGATGCATATTCAGAACGACAGATAAATAGATGGTTGGTAATGTTTACATGCAACACATGCCACCTATCACAACCCAGCACCAAGGACTCGCCTTGTAGCCCACTGTCTGCAGGTAAGACTACAGATTCGTAATTAGCACTTTAATCGCGCCGCTCTTCATATCTGCGCTCGTCTCAAATGCGCGCACCGCAACTTCATTCGGAAACCTAGGTGTCACCAATTTCCTAATACCGCTCAGCAGCCCAGCCTCCATTAGCCGTATTGCCTTGGGCTACGTGTTCGCATACCGGTACTGGAACCTCAGGTCCACCTCCTACGTTTACAGTCCCATGAACGGGAATTGCATCTTGTTCTTTCCGACGCCGACGACGAACACGGTGCCACGAAACCGGACTGCATGGATAGCAGCGCAAATCGACGCCTCGGCGCCCGTACACTCGAGCGCAACGTCCGGCTCAGTCCCGCCCATGGCCTCAACGACCCACGCTGCTAACGCATCCGGCGAATTGTCAGGTGCGACGCGCAGCGGGCGCATTCGCGGCCGGGAGAAGCGACTCTGCGAAATCGAGTCGCCTCTTATCGTGGTCAGTGATGACGAGCGGATGGGCACCTGCCGCGTGGGCGCAGAGCAGCGTCGTGAGTCCGATCGGCCCCGACCACATACGAATGCGGTTCGGCGTTCGACGGTCGCAAGGGCGACCGAGAGCGGTTCGAGAAGCGCACCGTCCTCGTAGGAGAGGGAAGGCGGGAGCTTGTGGCACCATACTGCCGGGTGGGTGATGTATCGGCGCAAGAGCCCGGGAACGGATGGGGTAGAGCGGAAGAAGACGCGCTCGCAGCCGTTGTAGCGGCCTCTAAGGCACGGGGCGCAAGTGTGACACGGGATCACTGGCTCGATTGGGACTCGGTCGCCTAGTTTAAGTTGCATTAAGGATGGATGTACATCGACGATCTGAAGAAGAAGAGTCTTTAGATTTCGTGGCAATCGCGGAGAATTTAAGAAACGACACTGTACCTGTCCAGCGCCGGACTAACTTACTTAGCCAAGGATGTTTGTCCAGTGTTTGTCCTCGACGATCATCGGTCCGATGCGGCCAGCGTCCCAGAAATGTACGTCAGAACTAAGCGAGATGAGATGAGTCGCACAGGCTCAGACTCGTTTCATCATACGAACCCGCAGATCCCCGTGCTGCGAATCTCTACTACTACCTCTCCTTTATCCAGTGCTTCCCCAGATTCGATATCTGCAGGCGATGGTTGCGCTTCGTCGAGTCACAGATTGAGTTTTGGGTCGGTGAAGATAGGCTTGGCACTCAACTCAAGAAAGAGTTGGAAAGTCACAGCGCATCTTGACGCCGGACACAGAGCCTGCGGTGCGTTCCTATCCATTCTATTCCCCCTTACTCTTCACAGCTTCACACCCGATTTCCACATTCTACGAGCTGGCACAACCCCATTATTGGTTATCCTGTTCCCAACGCTGGCCACGAGTATCCTACGGTCGCCGTAAGCGCTCGAGCCCACTCATCGCCCCAACCCCCATTCCCGATCATTGACTGTCTCAGTATTTCTTACACTGGGGCTTCCCCGATGGCTGTCGTGATGCCGTGTACATCAGTACATGATCACATCCATCCCGTTTCGTTATTGTTTCACGGTTTATGTACTTTGATGGCTTCTTCCATCTGTCATCTCCTCGACAATCATACTGACTTCGTCAGTCAGATTCACAGCTTGATGAAGAGCCTCGGCTCAATTTCCCTTCTCCCAAATCTCAATCTCTCAAGAAAGACCCTCCTCCCACAGCACGTCGCCCCGTGCTTAACACAGCCGCTTCGCCGCATGCAAACCAGCTGGCACGACCACCACGTTTCCCTGAGATATTCGAGGAGGGCGAAGGAGCAAGATGCACTCGAAGACGACCACTGCCAAAGCTCGACTCCCGTCACTTGCCCCAAGAAGCCGCGCTCTACGACGTCTTCCGTGCACACCCACGTGCTGGCACGCCAATCGTCTCCCACTCCGCCACTCCTACCGAATCGTTGCTAAAGCAAGGCAAGAAACGCATATCACGGCAACAGAGCCCCCTTATGACTGTCGGCAGCGGAAACTCGAGCTCTGGATCTACTACTAGCTCGTCCGCTAAGAGTCGTGTGACCTCACCCCCTCCACGAGCACCTAGCCCTGCGTTCGGCTTGCCATTACGACGCAATGCCGGGCTTGCAGAAGAAGACTACACGGCGGTCCACGGACACCGGCGAGTGGATGCCGACGAGGATGTAGAACTCGAGCGTGCGTCCAACCGAGGTAAGAAGAAGCGTACATTAGCGCAGGCGCAAGCGGAAGAAGCGCCAGCAGAAGAAGGCGGTCGAGAACGCGAGAAGCGCCGTATTCGCGAAGACTTTGACGTCGCCGCCCAGCGACTGCAAGACGTAACGAACGTATTTGTGACTCGCGCGTCTCTTCCTCCTCTCGATACCAACATTTTCGGTATTTTTGTCTCACTTTTTTGCGAAATGAAATTACTTTTACTGACCCGTCCGCAGAACAAGACCGACGAACGCCGCCGGAAGATACTGATTCGGACATGCCGTCATCTGCGCTCACTTACGCTTCGACTCGGCCGCCACTACGCCAGCACCTTCTCACCTCCCCACACCGCGCAATTCGAGTCCGCCGCCAATACCCCTTTCAGGTGCGGACGCCGATGCATCGACGATGGGCCGAGAACGGCGTGTACGCAAGAGCGCCAACTATACCGAGCCAAAGCTCAACACGTACGTGTTCCTATACGCGCTCCGCTCCCTCCTCATATGTAACGACCTTACAGCAAGATGCGCAAACCGGATCCCGAGACGCAAGTGAAACGAACGTCGTCGGGTGGTTCAGACGAAACCGTACGGCCAGCACCTGCGGTTGCCATCACAGAACGGCGACGGAAGTCACGACCCCGATTACCCATAGATAACGACGAAGAGTGTGACGGCACACAGGCTGACGAGGAGCCCCTTGCTGGATCGAGGGGCGTGCAGCGCACGGGCCTATCGAACATCGACGGGCGCCGGCGAAGCGCAGTCGTGAATGCCTCGCGGCGATCGCAGATCGAGGACGACGACTCGGAGGGTCGACGACACAGTATGCTCGTGTGAAATTGTGCTACTTTTGTATGCTCACTTTATGCTTCCCCCCCCCAATTATGACGCTACGCTATCGAATGAACACCGAGTCCCGCTTTACAGCCGGGTCCTGACGCAGATTTTTACTTTTCACTTTTTTTTACTTTGATTGCATGATCGTGTAGCAACACCTTTTTCCCTCTCTCTCTCTCTATACAAATGCAGTAGGTTATTCTTGAATTCATCAGTATATATATGTGACGTGATGGAATGTTATGGTGACAACGTGCGCTTTTGCACGCTCGTGTGTATGAGTGACAGGGTTCAGTGCGTGCTGGTGGCTGCATACAGAAAATGCGAACTGATAAGGTGGGAACTTGGGGAACTTTGAAGCATGCCATCGTGGTGTCTAGAACTTGAAAGGACTCATGCAGAGGTGCTGAGTGTAATGACTGGCAGGAAGCCGAGCAGAGCTGAGAGCAAAGGGCTGAGGCGAGCGATGGTAACTTTTCCTTGAACTTATCAGCGAAGTGAGATGCTGACTAATGGCGCTGACTCATGAAAACTGAGGACGAGTCTCGCAAGCAGATGGTGACAAGGCTGAGCGCATGGTTGCACTGACTCGGACTGCGTCACAATGTCGAGGCTACTAGTACTAAAGGATTTCAAGCAAACAGGGACCGTGCACGTCCTCTTCAATTGCGCGTTCCGCACCACAACATTATCAGGTTCGCGGGCGCTGCCAGTCGCGGGTTGGCCAACGGGAACGCTAGCCGGAGCGCTACTATCACCTGCCCAGGCTCATGAGTTGCCTGCTTATGAATGAATATGGTCACCGGTCTAGGCATCTGCTGGGGTTGGAAGCCTGAATAAGAAGGTTCTAGAATTCGTGGGATCGCCCCATGGTACTTGACGCCTTGCTTGACGCGTGCCAGGTCACGGTTGCCGCAGGGTTATTGTAGGTCTCAGGGTTAGGGCTTTTGAGAATTGACGCTGGGAAAATTCGGGTCCACCGATTCACGACTGTGAAGTGCCAGTCTGTGGGACCTCCTTCCGACTCCTTCGTCGCCTCATCACCTGCCGATCCGATCAACTCTGGCTCATGGAACCACGCTCGAATTTTTCGCCGGGGCTTGGTCGTAAGTACCAATTCTGTGTTTGATATTTAGCCATCCCGTTGCTGAAGGCTAGTTTGCGTTCTCAGTCACCCTTCCCGAAATCGACGAAGTGATCCTTGAATACCACCGTCTGCACAAATCGTTGCCTCGATCAGATCCTGATCGCTCAATGCTCCTCCACCAATTGGCGAAGCAACAAATCAAGCGCAACTCGTTGTCAGATCAGAAATGCGATCTCGACAAAGCCATCATCCACTTCACAGAAGCTATTCTCCTTCGGTGCCAACCAAGCCAAGACGTTGTCTATATTTTCTGTCAGCTTGCAGCTACCCTCGTCTCACGCTTCGCGCTTTACCAACATTCTGATGACATCAAATCCTCAGTCAAATACTTTCGCTTTCTTCGAATCAACTCCCACTTACTTGAAGTTTTCCACATCCCGCGGCGTGGTGAACTTATGCTACGCTTTTTTCAAGCGCTAGTCTTTTACTCCGTATTGGGATCCGTCAACACGATACAGGCGATGGAGGAGATGCTTGACCTTATCCCCGAAATTCTCACTGCTCACGTCTCGACATTTGCTTGGATGGAAGCCATGGAGGGGTTTTCTGGGGCCGTCACCCAGGCTGGGATATTCCGTCGAAAGGACACACAGCAGCTTGCTGACAGGGTCATACAAACGCTACGAGAGGCGGCGGTGCTCAAACCAGACTTGCACACCTCCTATACACTTGCCAAGTGTCTCTCTGAGCGCTTCCGCAGGACGCACATGATCATCGACTACGAGGAGGCGATAGATATTGCGGACAAGATCGTCGCCACTCATTCCCCTGGAGATAGCCTAACGAGGACGCAGAAAAAAACTATATTGCTGACTTCGGTTCTTTTGTCGTCCCGCTTAAACTCTTACTCGAAACCGGAGTATTTCGAAGATGCTTTTCACCGTATTCGCAGCTTTATCCACCTCCCATCTCTTCCGGATGAAATTCGCACCCAATTAGCTGTCGTCCTGGAGTTCTACGCGCGGCAGCGCGTCAGTTACTTTGGCACCACTGCAAACTCAGGAGAATCACCCCCCAATCCTCCTTTCTTGTCAATTCCCATTCTCGCCTTGCAGAATGATGCGATTCCGGGTGTCGGCCAAGAACCCGACCTTTGGTCACAAATACAAGAGAAAGCGGACGATCTCAGGAACATTCATATCGCGTTTCTGAAGGGCGAGATAAGGGACGTGGAAGCGGCTGTCGAGCTTGGCAGAAAATTACTCCCTTTACAGCGATCCGGTGATCAATTCGATGCCCCTGACAATTCATTCCATCTCGCTTCCACCTTCGCTGATATCCTCTTCCGTGCATATGAATGCACGAAGAGATCGGATTACCTTGATGAGGCAATTAATGCATATCATGATCTTCTAAGGCTGTCTGCCCCGAAAGCGTTATGTTTTCATGTGGGACATATGCTTTTTCGGTCTTTGATCACACGCTTCAAATTGTTTCATCTCCGGGAGGACGTCCAGGAATTCATGGAACTCTGTCCCAGGCTCGCGAATGATGATTCTGGGGATGTACTCACTCGGTTCCAGGTTTCATGTACCTGGGCAGTCGCCGCACGAGTCCATATGCATCCCTCAGTATCTATAGCATATGAGACGGCCATGTCACTACTACAAGAAACTCTTGTTTTCTCCCCGACCTTGCAAACCCAGCATCTTCGCCTCGCTGATGCGTTCCATGGTGGTAATAGTAGAGGGTTGTCATCGGACTATGTGTCGTTTCAGATAGCAAAAGGTCGATTCAAAGAGGCAATAGAGACTCTGGAACGAGGAAGAGCGTTGCTCTGGTCCGAAATGCGAGGCTTCCGCAGTTCCCCTGACCAACTCCGTGCAGCTGATCCAGGCTTAGCGGACAAATTTGAGGACATCAATCAGAGGCTTGCGTCGGTGACGATGACTGTCGCACAGAGCGACAACTTTCTTGGCGATAGTGAAACTGGACGTCGCGAGCACTCGCTTGGTCATCTTATCCCCACGCAGCGAAGGCTGTTGGAAGAACGCAACTCCCTCATCTCTCATATACAGTCCTTTCCAGGACTCGAGAACTTCCTGAAGTTGCCATCTTTTGATGTCCTTACTGCTGCCGCGGTACAAGGACCTGTAATTATAATCAACCAGTCCCACTTTCGTTCATTCGTCCTCATCCTCAGGCTCCTCAATGGTTCGCCGGACCTTTCCGTGTTCTCCACTCCTTCAGACTTCCACGATCGCGCGGACCGGTTAAAGGAAGAACTGTTGCGAATCCGAAAGGAGAAGGGTCTCGATTCAGAGGAATACAATCTCAGTCTAGCGCATGTCCTCACAGAACTATATGATCTTGTCGGAAAACCCGTCATCGAGAGACTCCGCCTGTTGAGGATTCCGGAGAAATCTCGGGTCTGGTGGTGCCCGACTGATGCCTTCTGCTCCCTCCCCCTTCACGCAATGGGTCCAATTCCATCCGGTGATGATGATGATCATAAAGTATACTTCATGGACCTGTACATCACTTCATATACCCCAACGCTCTCTGCTCTTATCGAATCGCGAAGGCCAAGGTCACTTCCCGCCAAATTCGACAACCCTCCTTTGCCCGAAACATCTGACAAGCCTTCATTGCTTCTTGTGGCGCAACCTGATACTCTGGATGGAGCATGGAAAGAAATCGAGAACATCCAAGCTACGAAGATCCCGGTAACTCTCCTCAGTTCGGCAATGGCGACGCCTAAGACTGTGGTAGAACGCCTCAGGGATCACAAGTTTGCTCACTTCGTGTGTCATGGCTTACTGGAGACGGGCAAGCCTTTTGATGCCTCATTCGATCTTCACGGAGGCAGCCTCACGCTACTGGAGATCGTCCGATCTCAACTTCCCACTGCGGAATTTGCCTTCCTCTCTGCGTGTCACACCGCGGAGCTGACCGAAGATAGCGTTGCCGATGAAGGGCTTCACCTCGCGGCGGCGATGCAATACTGTGGATTCCGCAGCGTTGTCGGTACCATGTGGGCTATGGCAGATACAGATGGAGCGGATCTATCAAAGTATTTCTACCAGTCAATTTTCTCGGAAAGCAAAGGCCGGAAACGTGTTCCATATCATGAGAGATCAGCAAAGGCGCTCCAGACTGCGGTGAGGAAGCTGCGGAAAATGAGAGGGGTTACTCTAGAACGATGGGTCAACTTCGTTCATTATGGGGCGTGATTGTGGATCGTGAGTGTTGTCTAATTGGGTGGGAACGTCCTTCGTGCTGACACCTGGCCGCTAACAGGCATCACGCTGTGAAATGGGCTTCTATTTTGATTGTGTGAATCTGAGGTTCGGATGTCGCTAAATGTTGTTCGATTACGCCAAGACTCCTGTATAGGATAAACAAACTTCTCGATTGTAAAGGACGGCTTACATGCTATATGGAACAAATATTGGTTTGTGATCGAATATATAGTTCGATGTGGGCGTTTCAGTGTACGGTGTGAGAGGCGGAGCACTGGCACATTCTACAGTGGCCCAGGGGAGAGGATGGATGAAGTCTTTGCGAGTCATTACCCTGCCGACCGTTGCAGTGTGGGATGGGCGTGCAGCGACGCCGAAGGGGAAGGCGAAGCTTGGCACGCTGCACTCTGCGCAGTCATGGCAGGAGACGGATGGGTATATTTCGTGGTCGGAGTCTACTACTATTACGCTGACAGGCTGTACTATGCGGTGGAAAAACGGTTGAGAATGTATAGAGGGAATGAATAGTGCGGCAGCAACAAGGAGAGTTGGATGAAGTGAGAGAGTGTGGGCGGGAGCACGAAGTGCTTCTCGATCGAAAATGAAGTGGTGGTTCCATCAGCCAAATAAGTTAAGAATCGCGGCGCTTGCCGATAGTGGAATGGTTGGGCGGCATTCCACCCGCTTGTAACCGGGCCAGAAGTGCCAATGTCCGATTATGCCAGTTTGCAATCCACTTGCAATCAGCATGTATCATTACAGGGAATTGTATTTTATGGTTAAATTTCATGACTGCATTGCAAGTGATTGTAAAACAGCATAGTTATTGCAATGAATTGTAAACCAACCATAAGCATTCACAAACCCCTTCGAATTTTTTGCAATTCTCGTGCCAAGTACAGTCACTTGTAATCACACTTTGCAACATTGAATGGAGGTGAAGAAAATTATATATATTAGAGTGTCGATACGATATGGACATAGGACGGTACGCATATGACTCAGTCGAACTCGAGCTCACAAGTGTCGGCGCTCGAAACTTGTTCGACAACACTTTGCGGGTTTTAGCGGCGGCTCTGGCGAGGATGGCAGCCAGATGGGTTGCGTCTACTGTAAGTTAGGGGGAACGGGACCCTCACCCAATCCGGGAGTGCCCCCTTCCCCCTGCACGTGTCCCAAGGTGGGAATGCCTGGTCCCGTTCTCACATGTCCCTCCGCTCGCCCGGGAGGGCAGGGTAGCCAATTGATTTTCAGTATTTGCAGGTTACCTGCTGCTTGTACGAAGGGGGGTACATGCAAGGAAGACCGGAGGGGGGTGAGGGTGCCCACAAGGCAGAGGGGGCAGCGAGGCCTGGTCGAGGAGAGAGGAGGGTGAACCGAGAGCATGGCAGGGCGTGAGGACTGGGAAGGGTGGCATGAGGAGGGAGAGGTGGGTGTGCCAAGAAAGGTGAGAAAGGTGTAAGAAAGGTGGGGCAACCAAGGTAAGGCGAGACGACCAAAGAGCGAGAGGAGGGCAGGCGTGAGGGTGTGGGCTGAGAGGAGGTAGTTTGAGAGAAGGGCAGGACAGTTAGGGCGTGGGGAGGGCGGAGTAGGATCAGGCGTGAGAGGTGCAAAAGGTAGCAGAGAGCAGGTTGGGAAAGGTGAGGCAAGAGCAGGGCATGGCGAGGCGAGGCGAGAGGACCAAGGCGGCAGGCGAGAGGTTAAGGGCCGAGAGGAGGTACGTGAGGAGGACCGGGCGGGCGTGAGAGGTCCAAAAGGTAGGAGAGAGCAGGTTGGGAAAGGTGAGGTGAGAGCAGGGCGTGGCGAGGCGAGAGGACCAAGGCGGCAGGCGAGAGGTTAAGGGCCGAGAGGAGGTACGTGAGGAGGACTGGGCGAGACGGTGAAAGGGCGGGAGAGAGGAGAGAGAGGAGCGTGAGTAAGGGAATGGAAATAGAGAAGTAGGGCCGTACCTGTGAATGGAGCATGGTATGGCCCTGAGCAAGCAAAATCCTCGGTTGGACACAGGGCCGCCTTGGTAAAATACCGTTGAGAACATTGAACTGCAAAGGACGAGAGTTACAGTAATGCACGTTAATGTATCATTGGGATGGCTCACCCACATGGACTACACCGTGACATGATAAGGTGGTTTCTTCACCGCCCACTGTAAGTCGACGAAGTACATTTAGGGTTGAGGATGGGGGTGATTTTAAGCGGCTAGCCAAGGAGGGTGTGAAGGAGGAGCCAGCCTGAAACTGAGACTTGTCTCTATCCCACAACGGTAGAGAAAGCTTGACTATTGTAAAGAAAGACGAGTTGAGAAAGAAGGGAAGGAAAGCAAGGAAAGGAAAGCAACAGTGTGAGTACGGATGAACCGAAGTTGCGCAGTTCTGCATGGTGCGGAGGGTGTGCGGTGTCTTGTGCACGCTCTGAGGATCGGTGTGCGAGGCCCAGAGCGTTGTGGATGGCAAGGGAAGAGGCACAGGCTGAAGGCTGTCTAACGATTATGGACACGACGAATAAGGGAATAGTGGTAACAGTGAGTAAACACGAGCGTGCGCTGGCAGAGTCTATAACAAATAGACGACGCCGCTCAGTTCCTGCGCACAGACAAATGGCAGAACTAAGTGTATTCACCTATAACAAATAGACGACGCCGCTGGGGCGAGTAAGTATAGGTACGAGACAAAGTGAAGTAACAAAAGCTCACCTCAGTTCCTGCGCACAGACAAATGGCAGAACTGAGATGCTACGCTACGAATCGGAAGGTTTATAAGCTGTACGGTGCTAAGAACTGTACAGTACGAAGTTTTATGCTCTGCTTCCGCAAGAGCCTCGAGGTAGGATTCCGCGGCCATGTGTACTGCCGGGAGGGGATACAGTATATAAGAAAACATCATGCGCGGTTTGCATAAACCCGCATAGACAATCAGATAATGAATAGAAATAGAATCGAATAGAAATAGAACACAACTTCTACACTCCCCCTCAAACCGCGCGGAGTCCAAGACACTCAGCAAAGTGCTTGACCTTCGGCGAGGGGAGAGCTTTTGTAAGCGCGTCAGCGACCATGTCAGCTGTCGGGCAATAAATGAGGCGCAGGGCGCCATTTTCAACCACCCAGCGAATGAAGTGGTAGCGCACGTCAATGTGCTTCGTGCGCGCATGGAATTGGTGATCGCGGGTGAGGGCAATCGCTGACTGGTTGTCCGAGAACAACGTCGTCGCGTCGCCAAGCGGTTCGAAGACTTCAGCTAGCAGGTTTCGGAGCCATAGGGCCTCCTTCATCCCATGCGTCGCTGCGACGTATTCACTCTCAGTGGTCGAGAGCGAAACGATTTCTTGCTTCTTGGATGACCACGAAATGGCCCCGCCGTCAATCAGGAATGCATACCCTGTGATCGCACGGCGGTCCTCGGTCATGCTGCCATCTGATAAACTTGCAGCTGGTTGGGCGGACTGGCACACAGCGTAAGTTGCTAATATTGAGAGAGTAAGTAAACTACTTGCCTGGCACACAGCGTAAGTTGCTGGGGTGCCAGAGCGTACAGGAGCGTGGTTAAATACACAGAAGAGAAGTCGTAAATACATGTGAAAAGGGATGTGCGGACACCCGCACTCCGAGGGAAATAAATCAAACGATGTGTTACAGTGATTGTCCCTGATCACAACTCGTATCATAGTAACTAACTACTGGTATATACATTGTCCGTAACCACACGATCGTGCTGCGTCGTGCGCTCACTCGCACATGCGGCATGGCCGACACTGCGACGTTGTGGCGTCACGCGCACTCTCGCATGATAGTTCAACATCTCCCCCTGATCAGACAATCCAGTGGGAGACGAGTTTGCGGCGTAATGCGCTAGGCGCGAAACCGCAGGTGCTATCCCAATCGAGTGCCAAACTGGAAGTACAGTAAGTGGCAAGGCTTGACCGGTATTTCACCAACTTATTGCACAGCTGCTTCAACGGTTGCAGGCAGCGGCGTGCTTGGGGAGTGTTCTGGAGATTGGCATTCACCATGCCGAGTGTGTCCGAACATCTTGACACTTCCGAATGAAGATCCCCACAGGTGATGTGCAGGTGAAGTCAACAACACAATATCAAATGAGAGAGGGCTTGGGAGTGCTCGAAAACGCGAAAACGCGACGAAGCGAAGAATGCGAACGAATGCTATATCCCCCCCGTGTTGTGACTGCACACAATCATCCGCAAGAAGCCGAGCCCAATGAGGGACTCCGTGGGTAATTCCACGTGCGGGAGGCCGGTTCGAAACTGATTCGAAACCGCAGATCAAAAACGCGAACTGAATCTCCTGTCCAGCAACATGAAGTCTTGTAAGTGCTCCGAACAATCCTCGTCCTCGAGCGTGCCGTTGACAGACGCAGACTGCACAAACCCTTGTGACAGTCCTCCAGCGTGGCCAACGCCGAAAGCGAATGCAGCGAATCAACGCATGCTACGGGCGAGAAGACTCCATCAACTAATATTTTCGGGATTTGCGTGGATCCCATAGCCACCACACTGCACGGTAACGTCCATCCATCTCTTTATAGCTTGAACACCCTTCGTACTGAACGGGTTTCCGACCAGTCTTTCACCACCATCAGTCCGTCTGCCACACGTCCACCTCCGCAGAGCGCTTAGCCTCTGCATAGGTGGCAGGACTTCTGCCGACATCAGCAACACCCGCAACTCCACGTACCCGGGCTATCGACCACGCTGCGCCACAGCATTCGCCAACACGATGCGAGCTGTACACAGGGGCATGACCCGAACGCCAGAGGCAACACTCGCCATCGCACGCAGCAGTGCGCATGCAAAGCGCAAAACCACTGAAGCGTCGCAGCGAGGTGCGGAGCACGGCATTCTGTTGCTCAGGAGTGCATGGGAGGAGAGTTGGGGCAGAAAGGTGCGAGGTAGTGTATCCGGTTATTCAGTTTCAAGCTAGTCAGGACTTAGACAAAATATAATGATTTCACACCCCCCGAAGGAGTGCGTGCAAGGAATATAGGTGGCGCTGCTGGCGGGTTAGGCTCAGCGAGTGCTGGACTTTGAAGTGGGGGCTTGCGCGCGGAAAGGCGCAGGAGACGCAGGTGCAGGGCGTAGCTCTTTGCCCTACAGGGACGGGGGATTGCTCTCGTCGAAGCGTCGCATCCCAGGACGTCTTTCGAGAGTGGGTATGTGTGTCCCACAGCCGGTAGCCAGCCGACTCATACCCAACGAACGTTGCCTCAAACGGCAGACGCAGCCCACTTGCGACGTTCGTCAGCGTGCATCATTGCACCAAAGTTGTATACGAAGGAGTTAAACCAATCAATTGATGGAGACGGATACGAGTACATAGGCATTTATTTCGCCGACTTCTTCGAGCCCTCGTCATCTGAGTCGTCATCCGTACTGTCACTATCGTCCTCCTTCTTATCCTCCTTCGCCTCGTCTCTCTTCTTCTTACGGCAATCGCGCTGAATGTGACCTTTCTTATTGCAGTAGTAGCAGGTTGCATTCGAATAGTCTTGTTTGCCTGCGCGTGCTGAGCCGAGTGATGTTGAAGGACCCGACTTCCGACCTTCCTCATTGAGTATGCGAGCGGTAATCTCGCTGTGCTTGAGGGAAGAGGCCGGTCCAGAGGCGAGGAGGGTGGAGGCCACTACCTCGTATGACGAGGGTAGGGCATTGAGGAGGATAAGACAATATTGAGTGTCAGATACACCCATACCGGAGTTGGAAAGTTGAACGCGAGCCTCGTTAAGCTTCGCGAGTTGTGGGGCAAGGGGTGAGCCATCGTCGAGGCGCGCCTGCGTGAGCTCGATCCATAGGTTAAAGATAGCGGTGCTGCCAGTTCCCGCGTATGTTTGTCGAAGTTGGTCATATTTGGACTTGAAGGAGGGAAAATCGACCTCGGACTCCACGGTCGAATAGACATCAGGTGCACAGTACAACCGAAGATAGGCTTTCGTCTTCTTCTGGATGGAATTCCAGTCGTCACCGTCCACCCCAGATGGAAGCGTATCGTGAGAAAGGACGGAGTCGATGTCATTCAGTTGCAAGAGAGCCGAGAAAACTCCAGACCAAGTGTTCCAATTTTGACCAGAAAGAACTTCGAGTTGAATGCCCGAGGGCGTGGTGAAAGGGGTGACAGCAGCTGCCTGGATTCGAGCAGCCGAAACAGGTGGAAGAGCAGGGCCACCTCCTTTAATAGGAGGAGCAGGCAGCGCAGTGGAGGGTGTGGTGCCAGAAGACATAACAGGTGTGGGATGATATGAAGCTCTATTGCCGAGGAGCGATCAGCAAGAGCGAGAGACTAAGGACAAGACGTTGAGGGTAAACCCCTCCGGCCCGTGAAACTGTAATGGCCAGAACGCTTCAAGTTTACGCGTCCTGCCTCCATGTGCGCGGCTTACTTCTACTGTAATAGTACGACTACACTACCGCTGAGGGCATGAACGCGTGCTGGGGGCTGCAAATTGTGTGACAATGCATGCCCGGACTAGACGACGCCTTCAGAGGCCTACAGGGGTTCCATGCCGAGGAGGAGCCACCCACAGCAGATTCCACAGAGACGCAGGTTCGAATCCCTGCCATCTGTGCTGTTTGGGGGAGTCCTCGGTTAACGCCTAGATGGTTGGGCGCATGGAAAAGGGCACGGCAGCGAAGCATGCAGGGGGGTGAGCCCAGCAGAGGCTGCAACCGACGTCCTGTGTAAATACATTTACGCTAGCGCAGTGCAGTTGTAACAGGCGCAAGGTCTAGGCTATGGTAGGCCCGCCTGTGTTATACACCAAAACCGCTCCCACTTAAGGGCAGCATCGGCCAACCGTTCACTGGGCCTATAGCCAGACTGGGCTCCCCCAGTCCCGCCTAAGAAATCTTGGCAGTAACGCCGCATCGGGATGAAGACCCGGAATCAAGAGAAAAGGACTACAATAGCGCGCAGGGATGGAGGGGTCTCCTCATGCGTCTCCCCACGCCTGGGGTCCATAGCATGAGTCGAGCAAGGCGTGTTAGGCCCCAGCACGAGCCTCGGAAGACGTGCGCCCCAACGCGCAGAGGTCCGCCCGAGTTGGAGGGAAAAGCGAGATGCAAACTCACAATGCAAAGGGTGAGGCAAGTCTTGTCTAGTCGGAGGGCGCAGGGCCCATAACCTGATAAACTTGCAGCTGGTTGGGCGGACTGGCACACAGCGTAAGTTGCTAATATTGAGAGAGTAAGTAAACTACTTGCCTGGCACACAGCGTAAGTTGCTGGGGTGCCAGAGCGTACAGGAGCGTGGTTAAATACACAGAAGAGAAGTCGTAAATACATGTGAAAAGGGATGTGCGGACACCCGCACTCCGAGGGAAATAAATCAAACGATGTGTTACAGTGATTGTCCCTGATCACAACTCGTATCATAGTAACTAACTACTGGTATATACATTGTCCGTAACCACACGATCGTGCTGCGTCGTGCGCTCACTCGCACATGCGGCATGGCCGACACTGCGACGTTGTGGCGTCACGCGCACTCTCGCATGATAGTTCAACACCATCGGCATCGGCATAGCCAACCAGCGTTCGGCGTGTCTCACCATACGTGAGCCACAGCTCGCGCGTGCCCGCAAGGTATCGGAATATGCGCTTCACAGCGTTCCAGTGTGCCAGTCCGGGGTTAGCCGAGAACCTAGCCACCGTTGCTACTGCAAACGCGATGTCGGGGCGTGTCGCAAGTGCAGCCCAGTTGAGCGCACCAACAGCCTCGCGGTAGGGCACGTCGCGCATCACCGCGAACTCGGCCGCATCCGCCGGGGCTTGTTCGAGGGTGAGTCGAACCTGGGTGTCAAAGGGAGTGGAGACAGGCTTAGAGTCATCGAAGCCAAACCGACGCAGCATTGAGTCGATGTACGACCGCTGTCCCAAGCTGATGGTACCACCCGCTCGGTCGCGTCGCACTTCGATGCCGAGCATCCAGTGGAGCTCGCCGAGGTCCGTAACCTCGACATGCTTTCGGAGCCCGGCCTTGAAGGCATCAATGACAGCAATGCTGTTCGCCGCGATCGTGCAGTCGTCCACATGCACGGCCATGATGATTTGAACGAGTGGGGACTTGGAGTGCTTGTAGAATACAGCTTGGTCGACCTTGCACTGGGAAAAGCCGAGTGAGACAAGGATACTGACGAATTTCTGGTACCAGCGCCGACCGGCTTGCTTAAGGCCGTAGAGTGACTTGAGGAGTCGAAGTACTCGTCCAGAGGTGTCCTGGGGATAGCCAGGAGGATGACGCATGTACAGTACTTCGTCGGCCGTAAGTTCACCGTTCAAGTATGCCCCCTTGATGTCGACCTGGTGCAGCTCAAGACCAAGACGGTTAGCCATCGCAATCACGGCGCGCGACGAAGGGAGACGGGCGACGGGAGCATAGGTGTCGAAGTAGTCTACTCCCTCGACTTGGCTGAAGCCCTGCGCGACGAGCCGTGCCTTGTAGCGAACGACCCTCCCCGAGGCGTCCTTCTTCGCCTTGAAGACCCATTTGGAGCCTATAATGTTCGCTCCAGGTGGTGGGTGCTCAAGGGTCCAGGTGCCGGCGGTGCGCAGAGTGTCGAGCTCGTTGCGAATGGCCTGCTCCCAGAGGGGCCAGTCCGGGCGACGTTTCGCCTCTGCAGGTTTCGTGGTTCAAGCGCTTCGGAGACCGAGGTTTCAGCCACAAGAGCCACCTCAACTCCGAGCCAATTCTCACGCCAACGCAGGTAGACCGGCTTCGACCGACCACACACCAGCAACGCCTTCAACAGGCTCATCGCCGTCACTCTCTCCAAAACCACCAGGGATCGTGACACCCCTCGGTACCACAGGGTCAGAGGGGCGTGTGGATGCGACGCCCACACCCTCCTGGAGCTCACGAAGCCATTGCGATGGCTTGCGAACTCGAGAGGTGCGTCGTAATTCGGGTTCTGGCTCAGGTTCTGGCTCATCAAGTTGCAGCTCCTCGGAAACGGCTCGTGACGAAGACGACGACGAAAGCGACGAAAGCGACGACGCAGGCGATGGTGGGGCTTGTTGTGGGGGTTGTGCAGGCGCTGGCGCAGGCAACGGTGCGGCAGACGGCTCGTTTGATGGGACTATCGAGGAGGGTACGTCCAATTTCTCCCCCTCGAGCCGTGCGGCCGCAGCGAAGTACACGTTTCGCTCGACGCTGACCGACCGTTTTGCAGACCAGTAAACGCGATGCCCACGCGACTCGGTATCGAAACCGATCCAGCGACCTTCGCGTGCACGTGGGTCCAACTTGGAGCCATCGGCGTCATGCACCCACACCGCTTCGCCGAAGCGTTTCAACCGCGACAAGTCAGGAGGGCTACCGTATAGTGCCTCCCAAGGGTCTTGCCTCCGAGGGCGCGCGTAGACGTCCGGTTCTTCAACCAGGTGGAGTGCCGAAGAGCTTCTCCCCACATGCTCTGAGGGAAACCGGCCGTGTGCAGGAGGGCGCGCACCTTCTCGACTAGGGTGCGGTTGAGTCGCTCGGCGATGCCGTTTAATTGTGGCGAGTCGTGGACGGTGAGTCGTCGGGCTGTGCCGGCGTTGGCCAGATGCTCAGTGAAAGCATCACTCAGGTACTCTCCCCCACGATCAGAGCGCAAGACTTTGATTGCGGCGCAATGATTTTGGGTTCGGGCCCACGCCTCAAACTCCTTGTAACGGGAGAAAGCGTCGCTTTTTGCTGCGAGGAGGTAGGTAAGCGTGAATCGGGTGGCATCATCCGTGAAGGTGATGAAGTATCGCCGCCCGCGTCGTGTCGACACCGGGGAGGGACCCCACACATCGGTATGGATCTCGTCGCCGAATTGCTTGGACTGTTCGCTGACCCGGAGCTTAGGGACGGGCTGCCGAGTGGCACGGGCATAGATGCATGCCTCGCAATGCTCTTCCCGCGAGTTCGGGTCGAGAGCAATGCCGGTAACAAGTCCATCCTCCACGAGCTTCCGTGCGCTCGTGGGTGCGATGTGTCCCATACGCCGGTGTAGTTCCATCACGCTGACTATCTCCACAGCATAACCACTCTCCCCCTCGTGTGAAACACGGTACAACCCTCGCGCGGTGCGCGCAATGCGTGCAAGACGCTCGCCGGTGCGGGAATGGATTTCGAGGTGCCCGCCGCCGATTGCTATGTGGTAACCCAGGCCGTCTAGTGCACCGAGTGACACCAGTGTATAACCGACGGACGGCGCATGCAAGACACTTTCGAGGGTGAGTGCCGAGCGCCCATTTCCGTTTGGTGCACTAATGACCATGTCCCCCATGCCCACGGCTGGGAACTGCTGACCGTTGGCGGCGTTGAGGTACACCGGCGGGTCCAATGCGCGATAGGTGGTGAAATCATTGTGGAAGGGTGAGATGTGGCGGGTTGCGCCGGAGTCGTACAACTCCACACGGGTGTGCTTCACCTCCTCGACTTGCGTGATGACAGCTGCTGCGAGCCCGCCGAATGGTGCGGTGCCCGCCTCTGCCTCTTCGCTCTTCTGAGGGGTAACGGCTACAGTGTCCAGTGGTCCAAGTACATCGCCGATGAATACAGCCGACCAACACCCATCTGGCTCATCGTCTGAGACGGCCACAGCATTGGCCGACCCAACGGGCTTGTTCTCGGATTTGGTCGCGTTCTGGTATGTCGGTGGGTTGTTTTGCTGCTGACTCGAGGACTGTCCTGACTGCTGAGACGAGTTAGACTGGCTTTGGTTGTTGGACTGGGTGTCCTTCTTGGGTGACCGGCACTCGCGTGCCCAGTGCCCCTGCTTGCCGCAGTTGTGGCATTTGCCCTTCCGACGCTTCTTCCCACCGTCCCCCTGTGTTGCCGCCATCGCCTCGTCCTGTGACTGGGGTTGCTTCCCCTTACCAGACGACGAACCGCCATCGCGCTTGCGCCGTGCGGCCACACGATCGGCCTCTTCGGAGATGTGGTCAATGAGAGTGTCGGGGTCAATGGAAGTGGTGGGTTGGATCACGCGCGCGGCGGTGAGCAGTCCGGAGGCGAATTTTGACATCTCCTCCGGCAAGGACTTGATAATGGCTGACCGATACTCCTTGTCAGACATAGTGACTCCGACAGCGGCCAACTCCTCACGCTTCACGCGCATAGAGCCAAGGAACTCCCGAACGTTGCCACCGCGGGGGCAGCGCATCTCGGAGAAGGCGGTGAGTAAGTCAGCTTCGGCATACTGACTCTTGATGCTGAACTCGGACTTGACCTTGTTCCAGCGTTCCTTGGCAGTAGCAAGCGACTTCAGACGGACAGCAGTGGAGTCAGGGAGTCTCTGGGACAGCATGTACCGAGAGATAGTTTCGTCATGGTCCCACGCCGCCATGTCTGTCTTCTCATCATCGGTAGGCTTGTCAACATCAGATGGAGCAGGACGAGTGACGGAGCCATCAAAGTGGCCCCACTTCTGGTTGACTTCCATGGCCTCCTGGAAGCGCATGGAGAAAATCGCCCAGTTGGAGCCGGTGGGATCAAGACGGGGACAGAGGTAGGGAGGGGGTCATTCATAGTTGTTGCAGCGGCCATGTCAGGGCCCATAACCTCTAACGATTATGGACACGACGAATAAGGGAATAGTGGTAACAGTGAGTAAACACGAGCGTGCGCTGGCAGAGTCTATAACAAATAGACGAACCGCTCAGTTCCTGCGCACAGACAAATGGCAGAACTAAGTGTATTCACCTATAACAAATAGACGACGCCGCTGGGGCGAGTAAGTATAGGTACGAGACAAGTGAAGTAACAAAAGCTCACCTCAGTTCCTGTCACAGACAAATGGCAGAACTGAGATGCTACGCTACGAATCGGAAGGTTTATAAGCTGTACGGTGCTAAGAACTGTACAGTACGAAGTTTTATGCTCTGCTTCCGCAAGAGCCTCGAGGTAGGATTCCGCGGCCATGTGTACTGCCGGGAGGGGATACAGTATATAAGAAAACATCACGCGCGGTTTGCATAAACCCGCATAGACAATCAGATAATGAATAGAAATAGAATCGAATAGAAATAGAACACAACTTCTACAGGCTGGGACTCGGAGATATGTGCAAGATGGATTCGAGCAGATTGTGCGTTTCTTTCTGTCTCTGCAGCTCGTTGGCTTGGATGAGCTTCAGGGTATGGATCTGGATACGGAGCTGTCAAATCAGAGAAGCACATCAGTGTCGAACGGGAATGGCCTGCAAGGTTGCCAATGAAGACGACACGTACCCTGAACATCCCGAGGGCATCATTGAGGGAGGTATCACATTCCATGATACTGGAGAGGATTTCATCGCACCGCAAGTTGGGGTTGAGGAAAGGTACACAACGCAGGCGGACAATGGTGATTAGGCCATGGTGCGGGAACCTTAGGCAGTGGAGGCGAGCAAGCAGGGTGCGGCGGCAATGTGGGCGTCATACAGTACACACAGTGACTTTGTCAAAACGATAAGTCAACTTATTTGACAAACATGCCAGATATAAGGGGCGTTAACAGTTCAATCCATATGGGTCATTTGGTGTAGTGGTGTGCTTTACTGTAATGTGCGAGCTGCATGTGAGCCTGACTTAGGCAACGTAGAGTGAATGCGGTGACTTAGCAAGTGCTTGGACTCAAGCACGAAGGCTGAGTAACGTCTCAACACACGAAGATGGAGTCTCGTGATCCCGTATGGATCTTATCTCAACACACAAAGGCGGAGTTCGAAGTATTCAGGTACCAAGGTCCAGATGTCACGTTGTACACGCTCGAAAGTGCGTGCATGAGAATTGTGTGGCCGAGAGCAGTGGGGTAAAGCAGAGGTGTCAGAGGGGTGTCAGCAGCCAAGGGGAAAGGGAGACGAGATTTGATCTTGAAGAGAAAGAGGAAAATGTTCGAGAGCAAACCGACTAGAGCTGCCTATTTCGTAGACCTAGCTCATTGCCGCTGTTTGTCTCTTCGAGGGTTTAGAACTTCGTGCAATAAGAAGGGGAAAAAGTCGACTCCTCATTCTGTTGAGACAGGCGTACTTAAATACAAAGAGGCTACCTAAAAGAGGAAACAAGGGAAGGCATGGAGGACTCGGGCAATGAGGCAGACATAATACGAAAAATAGAGGTATTCAGGCACAACGCTCAGGCTGGCCTACAGCGTTGAAGTGGTTTAGACAAGGCTGTATGCCCGATGCATGGAACAGAGAATAGAGCCTTGGATACAACCGAGTCAAGAAAGTAACAAGAAGTCCAAGCTGCAGAATACAAGCTATTCTGCAGCTCTTTAAGTACCAAAATACTACACGACCGCTTTTGCTTACATAACCATACATGCTGACACATCCTGACTAAAACCTACTACTGTCATCCTGGGAATTTGTAAGTAATGACTCATGATTGTTAATCGATGAGTCATGTGACTGATGAGCGACTCGTCATCATCAGTCATCCCATAGTAATCGTACATTATGATCCACAATGACAAGTCCACAACCAAATCGTAACACACCCCCTTTTCAGGGTGGAATGCCCTCATTCCACAACCCAACCAGGAACCTGTGTAAGTCCGATGTCCATCTGCTGTTGTCACGCACCCTCTTCAGGGTATGAGCCCACCCAAGTCTTGCAGTGAGTGACGCGCCCTCTCAATATGTGTTACGTGCGATGTCACGATTCGCCGTCGTTGATTGTCATAAGCGGATGACGAGTCGCTCCCAAATCTTACTCAGGTTTACTATGTGGATTACTGATAGTATTACTGTACGATGACTGATGATATTAGTGGACGATTACTTAGCATTAGTAGTAGTGGCTGTATCGCTGACGAAGGCGTACAGTCAAGATCCGATATAAGGTAGCTGTCAACTGATGTGGTTGACAGCTTGACTCTCTTGTACCATTCTCGAATCTAGTCGGGTTCCTCTCTCTCGCCTCTAGTCATCGCTCTCTTAGGAAGGCTCTTTCAAGAGTCCTTGGAACAAGTCACACCTTTGCGTGTTGACACGTATTGCTAAGTCACGTTACTTGCCATCGCGTGTAGGGTCTAAGTCAGGCCACGATCGTAACATTAGAGTCAAGCTCCTCTCACACGCCGTGGCGCCAATCACCACCAAAGACGGTTGGGAATTCCAACCCTTCATAATCAATTCTAGGGAAAGAGACGCCCCTGCAAGATACGTCATCAATCGAGTCCGTTGGAGGACAATTCCAGACGACAGACGAAGTGGAGTACTAGAACACTTCAATACCGGTTACTACGCCGAAGCAGCCACAGCCCAACGATTTCACCCTATCATCTTTCATCATGGAAGGTGTTGTTGGGTAGAACTCAGGTGGAACCGAACTCAGAATACTTTGAAGCAGCCAGACCAGCCGGAGATGATCTCAACTGCAATATTCCACTATCAGAAGCACGAACATCGAAGAACAAGGGGAAATCGACAGAGCACCAGGGGAAGAAACACATTTGGAACCTCTATCTCCAGAACTCCAACACAGGACACCAGCAAGAACGGACACCAGCCACACAAGCGAATGAGTCCCGACTCCATCCATAGAAAACGAGCCAGAGACCATCTACGTCCAAGAAGAAGAACCCGCTGTTGAGGAAATCATCACTCAAACAGCTACGTTACACATCCCTGACCCAATTAGAATGGCCACTCAAACACAGGTTGAAGAACCAACCCCATTGGTCATTGACGAAAGGACGGGCCATGTTGTAAATATGGACCCAGAAGACCTACAAGCAGCACGACGAGCCATGGGGCCAGACGAACCAGATCAGCCAGGAGGATTCGACTTTGACTACAACGAACCACCTCCTCGACCATTCGAGCAGCTCAGCAGAGCATACAGACAACCAAATCAAGGAGGCCCTCCGATTGGAGGAGGACCACCAGGAGGACCGCCCATGGGAGGAGGAGGACCACCTATGGGAGGAGGAGGACCGCCAGGAATGCCCCATGGAGGCGGCAATACCACGGACAAATTCATAGGAAACCCCCCAAGCTTGTTCAATGGGACAGATCAAAGGTCGAAGGTTTCATACTTCAATGGGAAATCTACATGGGGGTTAACGCAAGCCATTTGGCAATGAGGAATAAATATCAAAAAGCTATGTTATTCCTCACTACGTTCAAGGAGACCTGGTTAACGCCTGGGTCATGTCGGCCAACCAATGGTTGGTAAGAGAAGTGTCCAGAGGTGTCAGCCAGTTCGACAACAGGCTGTGGAACAACATTCTGCAAGCCTTTCGATGACAATTTGCTGACATACTTAGCAAAGAAAGAGCCCAAGCCCAACTAGACGCAGGAATCAGATGAAGGAAGGAAAAATTGACGACTACATCGCACTATTCGAACAACTCGTTCGCTACGCCGGATACGACATCAACGCAGAGCAGACCCTGAAATACTTTATAAAAGGGTTGCCCAGAACGCTTTACGAAGCAATGTATCAACACGACGACCCCAGGACTTACGAAGACTGGAGAGCATCAGCCCTCAAAAGCAACAAAAGTGGATCCATATGCAGACGGTGCGCAGAAACTTAGACATGTTCAAAGGATCCGCTAACAGAAATCAATCGGGAGCACTGGCAAAACTTCTCGCTCCACTACCACACCCCGACGCAATGGATACCTCAGCAGATCGAGTTAGAGGAAGCTCGCAGGAGCAGAAGACGTCATCAACACCCCACGACCCCCCTTCCCACCAAGAGGAGGGTACCTACAAAGGCAGCGAGGAACCGGCCTGACTTTAGTCAGGTTCGCTGCTACAACTGCGACAAGATGGGGCACATCAGCCGAGACTGTCGCCAACCGGTCAAACAAAAGACAGCAGATAAGGAGTACCGGAGAGCAATCAAAACTGACGAAGATAAAGCCGAAGACTGGCTGAGAGGAGTAGCCAGCGAAGGAGATGATGTGAAGGACCTCATCCTGCAAAAGTTGATGGGACGGATTTTTCAGACGCCTAAACCCGACGGCCTGGGTGAGGGCACTTCATTGTAACTCAGTGTATATCATGCGCTACCGTTCTATGCGAATTCCAGTTCTATTACACACGCGTTACAACACGGCCGAAGTAAAAGCACTAGTGGACTCAGGAGCCACTGATAACTTTGTTAGCGAAAACTTTCTCCAACGAATGGGAATAAAAACACGGTTGCTAGACACGCCCAAACGATCTACAACATCGATGACACAGCCAATAAAGCCGGACACATAACTCAATATGTCATTCTCTGAGTTAATGTTAACAGAAACGACAAAGAGATGAGGTTCCTAGTCACCAACATAGGAAAAGAAGACATACTGTTTGGATATCCATGGCTAGCAGCTTACGAACCACAGTTCGACTGGAAAAGGGGAACAATCAATCAGGCGCACCTCCCCGTCACTATCAAAACGGTTAATGCAACCGACAGGAGGAACGTACTAGCCCATCTCCTAACAAAATCAAAAGAACACATCGCGAAACAACTAGAGGACAAAGAAACAAGGGGTCAAAGAGTGATGATCCCCACGGTCGAACACGCTATCGCGGCCAAACCCAAAGACGAGAAAAGTGCCGTACTACCGTCGCAATACGAAGCTTTTCGCAAAGTATTTGACGAAGAAGCATCAACAAGGTTGCCCGAAAGACGACCTTGTGATCACGCAATTACGCTCCAACCTAACGCGCCAACATCCATCACATGTCAACTATACCCAATGACCCAACAGAAGATGAAGCCCTGGATGCCTTCATCGATGAACACCTCAAAAAGGGTATATCCGACCCTCACAGTCGCCCTACGCATCCTCCTTCTTCTTCATCAAGAAAAAGGATGGAAAACTTCGACCTGTCCAAGATTATCGTGCAATAAACCGGTGGACAGTGCAAAACCAATATCCGCTTCCACTAATAGCAGATCTGATGCGCGACCTCGGTGGAGCGGTCATGTTTTCAAAGTTCGATGTCAGGCAAGGATACAACAATATCAGAATCAAGGAAGGAGACGAACACAAAGCGGCGTTCAAAACGAGACGAGGACTTTTTGGACCCACAGTTATGTACTTCGGACTTTGCAACTCACCAGCAACCTTTCAGGCATTCATGAACGAAATATACCAACCGGTTATCGCCAAATTCGCCACAGAAGGCACGCAGATACAAATCTACATGGACGACATCGCCGTCGCCACCAACGACTGCGGCACTATTCAACAAATGAACCTAGCACACACGGCCGCAGTTTCGGCCGTTCTCGCAGTCGCGGCCGCCATGACCTCTACTTCAAGCTATCAAAATGTGCATTCCACGTTCCGTCTATTGATTACCTGGGGGTAATCCTTGAAAAGGGGATGACGTGCATGGACCCGGCGAAGGTCTCGGGTGTTCGCACGTGGCCAACACCAACAAAAGTCAAAGACGTACGCAGCTTTCTAGGGTTTTGCAATTTTTACCGTCCTTTATTCGAGGATTCGCCAACATCGCCAAACCAATGAACGAGCTGACAAGGAAGGATGTCGAATGGCATTGGGGACCAGCCCAACAAACTGCCTTCGAAACACTCAAAACACGCATCACGAGCAATCTGATCCTCGCTCACCCAGATCCAAAAGAACAGTACAACCTCGAAGTGGACGCATCAGGATTCGCCGTGGGAGCAGTCCTTATGCAAAAAGGATCTGATGGCAAGAAACATCCGGTAGCATTCTATTCGGCCACCCTCAACGAAGCCGAACGAAACTACAATATATACAACTTGGAACTATTGGCCATCATGAAAGCGCTACAGAACTGGAGATACCTACTAGTAGGATCACCGCATAAGGTCAGAGTATTCTCGGACCATATGAACCTACAATACTGGCGAGACCCACAGAAGATCAGCCGAAGAGTAGCTCAAGAAGTACTGGAACTGGAAGAGTACAATATCAAGATACACCACCTCAAAGGACGAGCCAACAGCAGAGCAGACGTGTTGTCCAGAAGACCAGACTACGACACTGGAGAGAAAGACAACGACAGAGTCACGGTACTACCAAACAAAATATTCATACGAACGGTAACAGGGATTATGCCAATCCCCATCAAGCAAGAAGAAACTCGGATCAAAGCATGGGTGAACCCCATGAACTCAAGAAGATGAACGGTGTTTGGTTCAAGAATGGAAGAGTGGTGGTCACCACCAAGGATGACGAAGAGTTAAGGGAGTCATAAAACAATATCATGACACATTAACTGCGGGTCATCCAGGGATAGCAAAAACACAAGAATTGCTAGCTCGACACTATTGGTGGCCAAACATGAAAAGTGACGTCATGAACTATGTGCAAGGATGCGCGGAGTGTCAACGACACAAGGTCAACACTCGCCCACCAAAGCACCATTCGAACCAATCTACCCACGATTAGGGCCACTCCATTCGAAGTTATCGCGGTAGACTTCATAACTAAGTTACCCCGTCAGATGGATATGACTCGATCCTGACGATTACAGACCACGACTGTTCCAAAGCATCGATATTCCTACCCTGCCGAGAATCAATGACAGGAGAAGAAACTGCAATGTTGTACGCTCAAAAGGTACTCCCTCGATTCGGGCTCCCAAGCAAAATAATCAGCGATCGAGACCCTCGATTCGCAGCAAAGTTCATGAGGGAACTCTGCAGAACTCTTCAAATCCAGAAAACGTATCAACAGCCTATCATCCAAGAACAGACGGACAATCGGAACGCACTAATCAGTGGTTGGAACAGTACCTCAGATTATGGGCAAACCAAAAACAAGATAACTGGGCCGCACAGCTACCTCTAGCGGAATTCGCTCACAATAACACGATGAGCAGCACCACAAAACAAACCCCGTTTTTCACGCTAATGGGGTATCACCCTAGAGATAAATGGGCGCCAGGGACAATCAACCTGCCCAGCGTATCTACCAGGCTAGAACAGTTGATGGAAGCCCGTCGGAGCGCGCAGGAGAATATGATAAAGGCACAGAAGTCGTGGGTCAAACATAAAGATACGCCCAGATACACCCTAGGAGACCAAGTATGGCTAGATGGGCGCAACCTATGAACCAGTCAGCCAACTCCCAAGTTGGCGCCCAGGAGACAGGGCCCATTTGAGGTAGTTCAGGTGATGTCCCCTGTGAATTATCGGCTCAAGTTACCCCCGCAATGGAAGATACATGATGTGTTTCACACAGATCTGTTGACACCTTACAAAGAAACACGCATGCACGGCGCAAACTACCTACGCCCACCACCTGAATTGGTCGAAGGCGTGGAAGAATACGAGGTTGAAAAGGTGATAGACTCCAGAAGGTCGGGGCGAGGGCGCAAGCTTCAATACCTCATCAAGTGGAAGGGATACGCAGACTCAGAAAACCAGTGGGTCCCGTGGGACGACGTCCATGCGGAGGAAGAGATAAGGAAGTTCGCACGGTTGAACCCGAAAGCTGAAATTCACATAAAAGCAGCTTCGTCGAAGCGGTGACATTATCATCCTCCCAATCCACTAACTCAATGGCTCATGTCCCTATCACCATTATCAACCTTGACGAGATTGCCATCCCCCATGTCGACACCCTCAGCACCTACGACAACAACAATAACATCGACGACCAGTTCTGCTCAGCCCTCGAACACGTCAGGGCTGCTGCTGAACGAGACCAAGCCACCCGAGACTTGGATGAGGCTCGCCGGCGATTTCCCACACCCGCAAGCGGAAGAGTGGAGGAAGATGAGGCAGGAGTACGGCCTATTGAAGGAAGTGATGTCCACATGGAGGACGGATCAAGTGGTGAAGAGGACTGCAGCGGAGAGGAGGATGAGGATACGCCTGTTAACGAGGCAAGTATCAACCAGTCCGCCACCTCCCTCAGTACTACCGCCATCGGCAGTGCCAACCAGTCCGTCACGACACTCGCCACCACTGCCGTCGACGAGGACGACAGCGAAGACGAGGACGACAGCAGCGACGAGTCTTACCACGCAGCACGGGTCGTCTGCATTCAATGCGACAACCCCCCAAACTATTGCCACTGTGCTCCCCTCCCTGTACCTCACCAAGTCCGCATCATTGCCAGCGAAGCCGAGGATGACGCGTCCCGACCACCTCCAGTTGCTGTTGTCTATGGAGCAATGGCAGAGCAGGGATACAAAGCGCACGGTCTACCCCCCTATAGGGAAGAACACAACCCATCGCCCATCGCTACGCGCCGACGAATGCGACGCGGCTCCCTCTCCGTACCATATCGCCTACTCCCGGCGGATTCATCCTCAACAATGGGATGAATTGGGTACCGATGGTCATCGAGCACGAAGGGCAAAGAATCCCAGCCAAATACATGCATGTCCACATGCTAGACAACCCCGAGGTGTTCGGAACGATGGGGAAGTATTCCCCCGTCTATCAAGCCAACATCCACGCAAACCATGTCGAGACATGGGCCCTGCAGCTGAGTACACGCGTGAAGAGCTCGGCTATTTCCACGCTGACTTCCGTGGAAAGCGACAGGTAGACAAAGCCCTTGCCAGGCTGGGGGACATTTCCCTCCAAGCCGAGGTGAGGCGCTACCGCGCGTCCATGGAAGTCATGGCCGAACTCAAGCAGGCGATCAAGAAGTTAGAGGACGACATCTTCGTCCACATCGACAGGGCCATGCATTCATCAAGGTGGTTGGGCCGCGCTCATGCCCTTAGGAGGGTGCGCGATGAGCACGAGACAGACGTCGGACTTACCATGGTAACTAGTTGGGTTGTGGAGCGTGGGCGCTCACCCTTGTAAAGGGGGTGATGTCACAAATTGCCGTCGTTGATCTTCATAAGCAGGATGACGAGTCGCTCCCGAATCTTACTCAGGCATACTATGTTGATTACTGATATTCTTACTGTACGATGACTGATGATAGTAGTAGTTGTGGCGTTAGTATTAGTGGACGTTACCAAGCACTAGTAGTAGTGGCTGTATCGCTGACGAAGGCGTACAGTCAAGATCAGATATAAGGTAGCTGTCAACTGATGTAGTCGACAGCTTGACTCTCTTGTACCATTATCAAATCTAGTCGGGTTTCTCTCTCCCGCCTCTAGTCATCTCTCTTAGGAAGGCTCTTTCAAGGGTCCTTGGAACAAGTCACACTTTCACATGTTGACACGTATTGCTAAGTCACGTTACTTGCCATCGCGTGATGGGTCTAAGTCAGACCACCATCATAACACACCGCCTCGCACACCTGTCAGCTGGGGAATCACACCCTCAGATCCGCACCAACCAGCTCACCACTGCCACTGCCGCTGTCAACCACCTCTCAGCCTTGATATCAGCTATCACCACTGTGTCGCCACCCAAGCTACAACTACGACGATGTCTCGGACAAGGAAAACGATGCCTGCCAAATACAACTGCAAGTCTGCAATGGCAGCAACGATGATGCAGGATGAATGCAAGCTGCAAGGACGCAGGCGGTGAGGGAGACGCAAGCAGAATGAGCTGGCACAGCACGAGACGTCGAGAACAAGTCTACAACCACAACCACTACGACCATGGGTCCACGACACGACCACGAGTTGAAGGGGCCGATACCAATAACCTTTCGGATGAATGCACTGTAGCACTAGCCATGTATTTTTACAAATAGAAATACATATTTTGGTTTTGTTGAAAACAGCGAGTCTTGGGCCCCCTCTGCGGACATTGTGGTACCTTTGCTTACGTCAATGTTATATATGTTTTTCCAAGAATTTCTTTTTTTTGGGCAGACTCGGAACGAGGGACCCCGTGTAATTTTTAACATCCCGAACCCCCCTTGGTCCACTCCCGTATTTTCACACTGACATGTGCATTCAAAAGCTGACAGAAAGAAATCTCTTTCAAAGTTATATGCGCAATTATTTCCTTCACATTCTGTGCTGTGTGCGTGAACGATCTTCAACCTTTCTTGGAAACCAATCATTTGTGATACCCCCATTCGATACAAATATATGCTATCTGTCGGATAAGTAGATTACATATATTCATTTTTTAATTACTCGAATAATTTTTGCGGGGCAGCACAGCAGCCGGAACACCCATTTGAATCCCGCCTATGTGAAAAAATTGGTAGGGGTGACAACTAATATGAAAACTGCTGTAAGCGGAGTAAATTAGAGTCTAAACTTCCATTAATTTCTCATAAATATAAGGAAATTTTGTCTGTCGCTGAACAAGTTTACATAGAATAGCTACTACTGTAGTGTGAGCATGAATAAAATATTGGAGTGCCCTGCAGTGCTCTGTCACCGCTGACCATTGTTGCCATCGCCATCATATCATCATGGCAACTACTCATTGCGGTGGTCATTTTCGGCATTGTCGCAGCCATTGTTGTCAGCTGGCCATTATCGTTTGGGATTGTTGTTGCTGTTATGGTTGCCGCAGCTGCTCTCGTACAAATGTCACTCCTTGGTGGTGTGGTCATTGCCATTGTTATCATGTTGTCCACATCATTGCCAGCATCAGGACTCGGGAGTGAGTTTTTTGTTCGTTGTTACCATGTTCGGGGTCAGGGATATGGTCTGCATTGACATTGTGCAATGTTGGGAGTCAGGGTTGCATTTATGAAGGAGTGAGTAACTGAGGGATTACTAAGAATTTGATTGGTGGATGGGGGGTGCAAAAAGTACAGATGCGAGAATCGAACCCTCAGAGGCTCAGACTAGCCCACACAAGTGCGAAGATGTCACCTTACCAAGTACACCACGTCAACAATAAATTGTTTCTTCAACTGTATTATATGAGTAACATTATTGAATAGCATGTTGACTTGGTCAAAAAAAAATATCAGTCGCATTTTTTGTTCATTGGTCCAAGCATGGGAAGCTTCTTTCACCACTATGATCAGATCTCTCTCCCTACTGTACTCCTCTCATCGTCACTGCCCCCCATATTTCGCTCACTCTCTTACTTATTTTTTTTTTCATTTAACCATTGACATACTGCAGGCTCTCTTGCAGCTGCACACCCTTTTTTCCCGACACTCCATGAGCAACCATACTGGCCCTCAGGCTTCATGGCTGCCTCCCATGACGTCCTCAGAAGCATGAGTCAATAAGTTTTTCATTCTCATTTTTTTCCCCATCTCATACCGAATCATTGCAGGACAATGTCAGTCCGACTGTTATGATCGGTGCGATCCGAGCCTGAATTAGGCTATACACGCGATGACGATAGAATGTGACTTAGCAACACGAGTCAACACACGTAGGTGTGACTAAGGTCAAGGACACCTGAAAGTGCCTTCCTAAGGGGGTCGACGCGAGCGGGTTCTGAGAGAAGAGTACCCAACTAGATTCGAGAATGATACAAGAGAGTCAAGCTGTCGACTACATCAGTCAACAGCCACCTTTTAACTAGACTAGACTGTACGCCTTCGCCAGCGATACAGCCACTACTACTAATGCTCGGTAATCGTCCACTAAGCCTATCAGTCATCCTTCGTAATCGTATCAGTAATCGTACAGTGAGATATGAGTAATCCACGACAGTCCATTTGTAAGATTCGGGAGCGACTCATCATCCCGCTTACAACTCATGACAGCGAATCATAACACTGATGTTGTTGATCTTTGTTTTTCTTCCTTTGCACGCTCAAGGCAACTCTTGTTTGCTGGCTGCCCTCCACCCACCTGCAGCATGCAAGCAAGCCTCAACCCTGCCAGACCACTTTGCCCAACAAACGGCTACGTTGAGCCCAACTGCGCCACCCCATTGCCACTGCCACCACCCCAACTACCCCAGCTATCGTTGACCCGTTGCTTCTGTCAGCGATGCCACTCCAGCCATCACCACCCCACTAGGTCGCCTCTGTCTCTGCGCCAGACTCACCACCAGGTTATTAATACTTACTGTAAGTCTACAGATTGTTGCACTTGCCTGTCATCACTAAAGACACCAACCACGTTGGGGCCCCAGCACTGCCGGGGTCAACGCAAGTCCCGCCCCATGGCCATGACGTAGCTGCAGCAGGACTATTTACCGAGACAAGTTGCGTGCACTGGCCGCTGCAACATCAGGCGACAATATCAAGATGACGATGACAACGATGGCAGCGGGGGCGGCGGGTTGCAATGATGACGGTGGCTGTGCGCAACAGTGATGGTGGCGAGTGCAAACATGGTGGCAGTGTCACAATCTGACATCGTCTCACCTTCGGACAACGTCAAGACGCGCCGTTGCATGCATGAACACTGGAAAGATTGCCAAGATTATCCAGAAGCACACAAATGGGTAGGCAAAGATCCAGAGTACGATGAAGAAGAGCAAGTACACGCTCTAGTGTGGGCTCAAGGAACAGAGGAAGAAGACTACCTTGGAGAAGGAGAAGCGTTGAGGATTGCCCAGCTTGTGAGTGGAATGCTAGTTCATGCAGAACCCTCCAGTGCTGGCACCTCTACAGCAGGACGTATGAAGGTCATGTGATTATGTCACATGAAAGTCCCGGGTCATGCCTTGTATCTGACCTAAGAGATAAGTCATGGGACTTCGAGGATGGAAGGATCTGGAACTTTGTATAATGTGACCATGGTAGGCATGAGGTCGGATGTGGAATTCCCGATAGCCGAAGGTCTGGACAATTCCCAGTATGGGTCGATTCTGATGGAAGGTATTCTGATGCGCTGGTATTGTGCCGAGACATTTGTTATCTTGTTATCTTGTGTTCTGATGTCATTTGTGAGTCATATGGTTGTTTTTATCTCTGACTCATGTGGTGTAGCGTTATCACCTAACGCTGGCCTGACTTAGGCAACTTGTGAAGGCGTGACAAGAAGAAATTACGTAACGGTTTGTTGATACACCAAATCGAAGATATTGGGTATTCGAAAGTAATCACAAGGGACAAGGTCCACAAGGATGAAAAGCGAAGAGCGATCACTTAGTACCCGCGGTACTAGTATACACGAGAAAAGGTGATGATTCGAGAAGACCAAGCTGAAGAGCCTTGGTCTTGATACTACAGCTTATATACAGTTACTCGCTGGCTTTAAAGCGCAGCTAGAATCCAAACCCTAGTACAACTATACTAGTAATGAGTAAGTGTCCGTTCTAATAATACCTGAAACACCGGTAATCCCAAGCACCGGCGACGCGTAAGTGTCCATGACTAATATATGCTTACTATCGTAGTCATAACCAAATAGTAAGCAGTCCGAGACTCCGGAACCCTCATCATCCTTTGAAGTCAGCAACAAAACGATGTCAACGTGACATTACCCCCTTTTCAGGTTGAACGACCTCGTTCGAAACCCAAGGGATAATCGTAGTGTTACGACATACCTCCACCTCCTTGTCCATAACCCGTTGAAGTGCATTGGCCTCTTCAAGCCGTCGGACACACTTGCGCTTCTCATTCCCCACTGCGTACTGCTCATTTTCAAGAGCTGTAATCGCCGCGTGGAGATCGTCATAGCGCTGCAATACGTGACGATAACGTGAGATCTCGGCACCCAGCGTTCGATCCGGGATTTCGGCAATGGCCAGATCGACCCATTGACGACCTCCAAAATCATTACGCAGATAGCGCAACTGATCATGCATGTAGTCGCATGCTTCAGCGTCGAAATTGGGTGCGGCATGCACGTCACCTTGTTGGATCTCCCCTCCCTTCTTCATACATCCAAAGACCACCGCGTTGTTCCCCGGCTTCAGATGAATGTATTTGGCAATAGTGTGTTGCCTGTTGATAATCATGCGGAAGGGAATGAACTGCGGAGGGATGTTTAGTTCAAATCCATCCGGGGTCTCAGCCTTGTCCTTAGCCTTCTGTCGCTCGACGTTGGTGGGATGTCCATGGTAGTCTGGGAAGAGAGGGCTTCCTTTTGCTGTTGCCATACCTCCTCGACGTCCCCGGCGAGTGTGTGGCGTAGTAGGTGATACCCCTTCATCTTCGGGTCTCGAAACCGCCGAGGGATCTTCGTTTTCTTTGTCAGAGTCGTTTTCTTGTTGGCGGAGGATGGAACGGGTGTGAATACCCCATGAGGTGGCGGGGTCGAGGATGACTCTGGGGGGACAGTCGACATTGATATATCGAGGCGTTGGCGGCGGAGGGATGAAGTGGAACTTGTCATTACAGACGCATTCATGGATGGGTTTTCCACAGTCGTAGTGGATGTGGGAGTCAAGGTGGCCTGGACATGACAGGGCGGATTGCTTACAAGTTCCACAAACTCGGACCACATCACTGATGTCTGAGACGCTTGGCACCTTGACAAGTGTTTGTGCAACAAGGAACTCCTGGCGATCCGGAGTTGTTCCCGTTGCCACCTTCTCTGCGTCTTCCTCCAATCCTCCAGCGTCGCATCCGCATACATCAGGGGTTTCAGGGATGAAGTCCCGGGGCCAATACATCTGAAGGCGGCGGCAACCTCGGCTGCAGAGGGTACCTCCTCATTGATAGTTGAGGCAATAGAGGAAGAGAGGGATGATGTGGTTCATTGGTAGAGAGGGAGTGCTCATAGTAGTTCGAAGAAAGAACTGATGAGCTTCTTCGCTAGGAGAGGGGACATTTATATATGCTGACGACGGAGTTTGAAGTGTTGAAACTCAGCTATCGCTTGTGGAGCATGTACGTCAGTGGCGTTGACCCACTGGTTCTCCGAGTCTGGGTATCCCTTCCATTTGATAGATATTGTTTGCGCCTTCCCCTGCCGAAGTGCCGTTGATCTAGAATTTTCTCGATTTCGTATTCTTCTTCTCCATCGATTAATTCAGGGGGTGGTCTTGGGAAATTTGGTCCGTGAAAGGAAGTTTCTCGATAGGGGGTGAGAAGATCGATATGAAACACGTCATGAATGCTCCACTGTGTGGGAAGTTCCAGTCTATAATTAACTGGGACATCACCTGGTTGATTTTGAAGGGTCCATGTCGTTTGGGCGCAAGTTTGGCGCTAGGTTGGTGAGTCCTCAGGTGACGTCCTTCTAGCCATACAAGGTCTCCAATTCCAAATTTGGGTGTTTCTTTGTGCTTAACCCATGACCTTTGTGCCTTGATGATTTGTTGTTGGGCGTGTGC
>WITN01001669.1:0-14630 GCA_015025155.1 Lactarius quietus | reverse complement strand
GGACAGGGGTTCTTCGTTGGATTGGCATTGGATGCCTGAAGATCGTGCCTATGAATGCGGTGAGCTTTGCGGTTTGGGAGGGCATGAATGGATATTAGATTTTTGATTTAAATAAATAAAAATCCATTATCGTGCACCTGCTGTATCACGCGGTGCCAGCGCTGAGTACTCTCACGATCAAACTTTGACCATCAAACTTTGACCACACTGCCAAGAGAAGCGCGTGTTGTCGGATCTTATCTGGACCGGCCTTTCATAGCTTCATTTACCCATCCGCGGTAAAGGGACGAAAGAATCATACCACTGTAGCTGTCTGTCAATTTGACAGATTTAATGCATGGCAGAGTGCTTGGTGCAACGGATAAATCCGCGTTCGCAATCTATGCTCAGGCTGGTGTACCCCCCACTTGGAACCTTCGCCGCGTTGACTCCACTCCTACCTAGCACCACCCGCCATCATGGAACCTGCTACCGAAAGGCCCACGTATAGCGACTCCTCTGGGGCCATCTTCTCGATGTATACTACCCGGGCACAGAAGTTTGACGAGGAAGATGTGGAAAACTGGAAGGGAGGTGCAGATAGCATCCTTGTTTTCGTAGGCATCACTTTGCCATACCTCTAAGATCGTTTTATAAACCTCCTTTTGCCCTCCAGACGGGCCTATTCTCCTCCACAGTGGCCACGTTCATCTCTGTCAGCTACCAGAACTTGCAGCAAGATCCGAATCTCACTACTCAGTCTCTCCTCGCACAGATATCTCAACAACTTTCCAATTCCACCATTGGTAGTACCGGAAGTAGCCCAACATCCATTCAAAGCTCCTTCGTCCCTCCCGCATCAGCGGTATTTGTCAACTCGGTCTGGTTCCTCAGCCTCGTACTTAGTCTCACGTGTGCGCTTATGGCCACGCTCTTGCAACAATGGGCACGCAGGTACTTCCAGATGATTCAAAGGCACAACGCACCCCACGTCCGTGCTCATATCAGAGAATATTTTGCGCAAGGCGCGCGCACGTTCCGCATCTCTGCCTTTGTCGAGCTGCTACCCTCCCTTCTTCTCGTCTCCGTGCTCCTGTTCTTCGCAGGGCTCATTGTCTTTGCCTTCAGCGCGAATCACATCGTCGCGTATTCGGCCCTCGCAATCGTGGCATCGTGCTTCCTCTCTTACATCGTTCTCACACTGATCCCCATCATCCACCACAATTGTCCCTACCAGACGCCTCTGACGACGCCTTTTTGGTTCTGTACTCAAGCAATCTCATTCTCCCTCTTCTCCGTTGCACATTATGGCGCGAAGGAATTGCACAAACTGAGAAAACTGCGCGATGTCGTTACGAAGAATATGGTCAAGTCGTTACAGGACTTGCAAAACGGCAAGGCCAAGTATTTGTCCGAAGGCATGATGTGCACGTTCGAGAACTCGGCCAAACGCTTCTCGATGGACACATACAGATCCGCGCTGCGCTGGATGCTTGACCAGCTTGTGGATGACCTCGAGTTAGAAGAATTTGTGGCGGAGATCCCCGAGCTGTATAACTCCGAGGCCCTTGTTCCACGCAACGGAAATGATGACTCGCAGAATACAATTCGCGCTGTCCTCGCGGTTTTACCTGGACCGACGAGCTTTGACGCGCCGCTACCGTGGAGCATCATCCAACTCGCACAACGGCACTTGCAAGTGGTATCCAGGAATCTACTCGGCGGAGAAGAACCCGGCTAGCCTGAGAGCTCTCTATCACATCCCTGGTGCGATCCGTGACCTCCTTTCTCCGTATGCTTCTAGCGATCTCTATTGCCTGGCGATTTTACCTCTCCTGAATACCCAAGAATCGCTGGAGATCATTGATGAGTTGTGGGACACTCCCAATGACGATGTTGCACTGTCCGTACGGTGCACCGCAGCCGTGATCGCCGATTTCATGATCTACCCTCCCCGGCGCAAGCTGGCCTACTTCTTGGCTCCCATGTTCCGTGATAGGGGATGGAGGAGTGGGCAAGCTGTTCCTGTTAAAGAGACTCCGCCGCATCGGCAACATCGCTCCCTCCTATGACCTGAACAGTGACGACGCGCGGGTAATGAACCGCACGATCTTCCTCGGGGATGCAATCGGGTGGCAGACATCCGAGCCTGAGATCCTGGTTCACCAGCAGCGCTGCAAACTCTTCGATGCGCGACATTCGTCAGGATACTGTGTCGGCTTGGGCACGTTCGACCAACATGGCGACCGCGCGTCGCCTTCGTTCGTTCCCGCCGCTCAGCAGGATCTCATTGATCTTACGATCGAGATTCTCACCCGGGATCAAGTCGCAGACGCAATACCGTTGCATCGCGAGGAGCTTCACGGCGCGAGTGCAGTAATAGTAGATATGGCGCAGGATGATGAAGTACCACAGTTTTTGCTACAGTCGCTGGCAGAGTCGCTTGAACCGTCTCTAGCACCGTCGCGACTAACATCGCTGACTTCGTCGCAGTCGAGGTCGCTTACTTCGTTACTAGCACCGTCGCAGTCACAATCGCGGTCTCCGCACCTGGCACAATCGCTAGCACAATCGCTGCTACAGTGGATTGCACCATCGCTGGACCCGCCTCGGTCACAGTCGCTGGCACAGTCACTGGAGCTGTTACTAGCACCGTCATTGTCACCTTCTCTGCTGCAGTCACTGGCGCCGTCGCCGTCGCAGTCCTTGACACAGTGGCTAGCTCAATGGCTGGAACCGTCCTTTCCTCCATCGCGATCACAGTCTCCCGCACAATGGCTGGCCCAGTTGCTGGCGCCGTCGCTGGCACCTTTGCAGTCACAGTGGCTCGCAAGGTCGCTAGAACAGCTACCAGCACCGTCACTGGCGCAATCGCGGGCACGATCACAGGCACAATTACTCGAACAGTCACTCGCACAGTTTGTGGCAGGGATAATGGCACTATCTCTCGCAGTGCTGGAGCTGCCTGGCGAGCAGAACCTCGTGTCCAGTCCCTGGCAGTGTCGTGGGTCCACTCTTTATCACAGTTGCTACTAAAATTGCTGGAAGAGTTGTTGGAACAACTTCCGGCATCCTCCCCGGCACGGATACAGATCATGTTGCAGTCGCTGGAACGGGCACAGGTGGACGTGGCGGACGATATTGACATGGTCGCGCGCACGCTGCAAATGGGCGCAGAAGGCCTTCAGCTGCAGATAAACGACGCACCGATGACACGCGATAGTCCTTTATATTTCACCCCCACGCGGCAGGGCACTATGTCAGACGCGACGGTGACGGTAGTCGGTGGGGATAGTGCGCCTAGTATTTCTGGCACCTGCCAGATCTACCCGTCGGCCGACACCTTCGCCGACTGAGTCGGCTCCCTCCCGCTTGCACTCTTTGGCATCGCCGTTGCCAGTGGAACACGCGACCACCTCTACGGACGGCCATTCGAATTTGCCGAGTGAGATTATGTGATGTGCTCTCAAAGGTCACTTCTAAGAGTCACAATTTCCTATTAATCTTCCGATTTCCCAAGCTAACCATAGGCTACCCTTTGTATGACTTGACCTACATCTGACATCATAGTCTTCTACCCTTAGCGTTACTTTACCGCTCCTTTTTTTTTTCTCTTGAATCCAATTTTATTTCCCTTGTACAACATTGGTACAGTGGTGGTTGTCACGGTTGTGAGCCCGGCGCGAATGCATAGTGGTGCCGTCCCATGGTGTTTGCCATGGTGGGGAAGGTGGGGAAGGTACACTAGTAGAGATGGCGAGCTTACCATACATTGTTACGCGATTTACAGATTCCGATAACCGCGAGAAAAACCCGTTACATCAGTTTCGACTTTCTTCAAATTCTCATCGATTTCTGGAATACCGAACACCACAGTTGCATCTTTTCTTTGTGAATACAGTATGGTCGACTTCGAATCTTTCGCGCGTCTCACAATTGCAATTTCAGCAATTGCACTCCTTTGCTTCTGATCCTCGACACTCCTATGGGAGGGAGCGTAGGTTCTGTAGTGTTGGACCAGTTCGATGTCAATGCCCACGGGCATTGACAGTTGCTCCACTTTTATCCGGTGAAGATTGCGTTTTGCATGCTGGCATGTCATACGATACTAGCCTGTCCCATCCTGCTGCGTTGAGTCTCTCCACGTCCGTATGCATATCTTACCGGGCGAAGGGCTTTTGGATGACCGATGACCTCTTTGCCGAATGACTCTCGTAGGAAAGGGTCCACGTCTCAGCCCGTGTATTTCTGCTGAAGACCCTTCAAGTTGGAGAAGGGTACGACGTCCGGGTAGTGTACGCCACTGGGTGTGGCGTAGAGCGGACGGCATTGCGGTCCTGTGTTTGGGAATTGGCGCATTCAAGCAAGCGCTCACAAGCGCTCTTTGCCGTTCGTCATTCAACTTCTGATACCCTATCTGAGTAAGGTGACCTCTAATGCATAATGCGACACTTTTTCTCCGAGTCATGCAGTCGAGTCTCGCGAGCTTGCCCACCAAGTTACACACGTGCCAGTGCATCAAGACGTGCCGCGTGCGTAGTAACTTACTAACCTTGTTATTACAGATTGCCTCGACTCGGAAGATGCATCATGCACTGGCAAGCAAATGTGAAACCCACTGCAAAGACACCAAGAGGTATAGTTCTTGGTGTAGTAGTACTACTCAATAGTGGCTGTTTTTTCAGCTCAGAACTCCGAGTCAGGTTGGCCTATGCCTGTGCCAGTTGCTTTTTCGCAGTCTCCCCGTACCCTTGTTTGGACATCACATTCAGTCTCCTCCCGCCCACAGTCATGACGATATGTACAGTATCACGCGGTGCCAGCGCTGAGTCTTTTTCAGAATGGAAAAGCACCGCGCTGTCGCTGTCAAAACTTTGACCACACCCTGTTAGCAGAACGAGATACTCGAGTATAATTCATGTTGTTCCCACTGCATTCTGGCATCTAGAAGACTTGGTAACACTGGCTTCGATTAGAATCATTTTGAAGAGAGAGGCTCAAGGGTGAGCGCTGTGAGCTCCTCAAGCATCTTATCAAGGATGGGTAGTGCAGCGCGAATGATGTGCCGGGTATAGTCAAATGTGTTAACACTGATAATTTGTGATAAATTATCCATCTGACTACTATACTAGGGGATTACAGTAGGCAGGATTGGAACCAACTAAGAGGATCGGGCATTCACAATCTTCAAGCTTTAATCGACAACCCAGTCAACAATGTTGGGGTCATGGTCCCACTGGCACTCGCAAAACAAATTCAAGTAACCCAAACTACCAGATACATCGATCGGGACATAAAACATAATAAGACTCGGAGGCGCACTCATGACCATGGACCTAAAGCTTCCGCCTATAGCAAGCCCCACGTGTTGCTGAGAAGATCACACCACCCAATGACGCAGACATGAAGGGTCCAAGTCTCGGAACGGCGAGGCAAAATTAGCATCCGGAATTCCACCCAATATTCAACCTCACTTTGGCACAACAGGCCCAGCACTTGACACGATGCTGAGCTGCTTATAAGAGTGGGAAGGTGGCATGGAGGAACTTGTGATGTCGAGGAGACATGAAACACACATGTCCACACGCACAAAGTGCAGTACCGCATAGCTTTCTGTATCTGTGCCCTAATGTTCAGAAAAATGGAATCGAAAAAAAGAAGATAACCGCTGGGGTGATGTACCAACTTGAAAATCGGGAGGAGCATTATCATTATTATAATGACATGTAAGGATTATCGGGTGGTTGCAGTCACGATTATAACGGGGCTTATACAGTAAGTATTACTACAATTAGTTTAATTAGTAAAATGTCCATCTTGCTTTGCCACACAATTTCAATATTTCAATCGTTGATCCCATTGATGCCGATCTCATCTAGTCTTGCTCGTCGTTTATCCATCATAGGAACAAGAACCAAAGAACCATATCAGCTGTCAAGTTGACAGCCTTGAGGCCTGCGCAGAGCGCTTGGCAGAAATGTATATATCCGTGCTAAAATTTGCGATTGCTTGTGAGTTCCCCTCCCACGACTTAGAGAGTTCCCAACATTTCCAGCATGTTTTCCCCGCAACAACCTCCACCAGAAAATGTAGAGGACGATACCACCGCTCCCAATGAAACTACTTATAGCGACCCTTCTGGAGCCATCTTCTCCATGTATATTGTTCGTGCACTAAAGTTTGACCGCGAAAATGTGGAGAATTGGAAAGGGGGTGCAGATGGAATCCTCGTTTTTGTACGTTTCTGCACCGCCCAGACCATGATGACTGTCCTATACTTATGCACGCTTCTTTCCAGACTGGTCTTTTCTCTTCTACAGCGGCTACTTTTATCGCCATGAGCTACCCGAACTTGCAGCAAGATACCACCCAGTCCCTCCTCACACAGATATCCCAACAGCTTTCTAACGCCAATTCCAACGGTACTGTTAATGGCGCAAGTCTGTCAACCCAAAGTCCCTTCTCCCCACCCGCTTCGGTGGTATTTGTCAACTCTGTTTGGTTCCTCAGCCTCGTGCTCAGTCTCACCTGCGCGCTCATGGCTACACTTTTGCAACAATGGGCCCGCAGATACCTCCAGATAATTCAACGAAATCACGCACCTCACGTCCGTGCTCATATCCGAGAGTACTTTTCACTAGGCGCACGCAAGTTCCACATCTTCGGCCTCGTTGAGGTGCTTCCTTCCCTCCTTCTCGTATCTGTCCTCCTGTTCTTTGTCGGACTCGTCGTTTTCGCATTTCCCGCCAATCACATTGTCGCCTATATCACCCTCGCAATCGTCGGATTGTGCTTCCTCTCCTATATTTTACTCACCGGAATGCCATTCATCTATCCGGACTGTCCCTATTACACGCCATTGACTTCAGTCCTTCGGTTCTCCACTCAAATAATTGGACTCACCTTCACTTGGGTCCTCTGTCATGGTGCAAAGTATTTGCACGAACACTTGGGGGGTCTCGTCGGCGAGAGCAGAGTCAAATTATACCGTGACAAACATAATATTATGGTCAAGTCCTCGTCGGAAGACGTGGTCTCCAAGCTTGCAAAGTCGGCTAAAATCATTTCCGTGGATATTTACAAAAAAGCTCTTGTATGGACGCTTCACCAACTCGATCAGGACCACGAATTAGAGGAATTTGTCGCCGGGATCCCAGGTCTGTATGAGTCCAAAGCCTTCACCACGCGCGACAATAGCGATGTCAAGCGCAATATTCGCCCCGTACTTGCACTCTTGCCCGGACCAACGGGTTCTCATGAGCCGCTCCCTTGGAGTATCATCCGGCTTGCACAGCGAGCGATCGAGAGCAAACTCGCAAAACCCATCCAGCAGAAAAGAACAAAGACCTGCTTGAGGACTCTCTACCACATCCCTGGGGCTATTCGTGACATACTCGCATCGTACGCTGCGGGGAAGCACTATTGCCTTGAGATCTTACCGCTTCTGAACTCTCCGGAGTCGCTGGACATCATTGACGAATTGTGGGACACGCCCAATGACGATGTCGCGCTATCTGTTCGGTGTGCTGCGGCAGTGGTCGCCGCATTCATGATCACTCCACCGCGTCGTACACTTGACACTTTCGTAACTCCTATCTTCGATTTCATTGGGGATTCTATGACCGGCAAGCAGTTCCTGGCTAAGAGACTCCGTCTTGGCACCAACACGGACGGCGGCATCGCTCCTGAATACCACCCTAGCGACAGCGTGCGGCTGCAGAACATCGTGCACTTCCTTTCGGACATCAAGGACGCTCTACAGTACATGAATACCGAGTGGTGGGCGTCCGAGAATGCGGACTCGATCCGCCGGGAGCGTCGGGTGCTCCACGAGGCGCGTCATACGGAAGATTACCCCACTGCCCGCGGCACGTTGGATCAGCAAGGCGACCGGAGGGCGTCACCCGCGTTTGTACCTGCCGTGCAGCAAGACCTCATCACTCTCACCCTCGAGATCCTGGCGCGAGATCCTGTCGCGAATGCTGCGACTTCACAGCGCGGGGCATTCCGAGAGGTATGCATGCGGCTTGGGCAAGTGGCGACGACACAGGCACGGACACAGGCACGGTCCCAGATGCAAGCACAGACGCAAGTACCGCAGGACCCACGGTCTGTGTTCGAGACTTGGGCATCGGCACAGGTACAAGCTGCGGACAGCATCGAGATGGTCAGGCGTGCTTTGGAACCCGTCCTTCTGGGCCTTTCACTTCCGCAGAACGACACGCCGCACGCCAGTGAAGAATCTCCACTTCGGATGCCTGTGCCGCAGATTGTGTCACCCGTGCCCGGGGAGATGGCCAGTACTGATGATACGCCAGACCCGGCGCATGTTGGATATTCTCACAGGCGGCAACGTCCACGAGCCCAGGCTACTCTCCTCATTCCGCAATTTTCAATATCATCCTCAGCGGGACTTGCGACAGCCGCTGAGGAGATCCCTATGCGGAGTGCTCAAGTCCCCACCTCGGAGTAACGAAAATCTAGCTTGCACGCACGATGGTTACAGTTGTCCTTTCCTCCCTTCCTCCATTCTTTCTGAATGAATAGTACGAAGGATTCAGTATCACATACCGATTCTAGTACGCCATGTCATTAGCACACACTTTCCCCCTCTGTTACTGTATGACTCTCCTGACCGCTGCCAGAGAATGGGCGATACCCTATAAATTTCAGTTCGTGTACGTCGTGCAGACCTTAGCTTCGTGTGCTCTTTTGATGTCGCAGGCCAAGATGGTGCGTGATCAACCGCCAACTTGTTCTCACTTACTCAAGATTGTAGAATCACAACCATTTTTTTTATCTGATGACCGAAACTGAGTTGAAAAAGGTGATCATGAAATTAAAAAAAATTGAGGTGCTGCATGAGGATTGATATCGATATCAAGCTTGATATGATGAAGGGGCGATATTCGGGCGCTCTCTTTGAATTCCTCTCCTTTCTCCCACACCCACCATCTTCGACTCGAATAGCGCCATCTCATTCCCTGCTCCTTGGACCATAATCCGATTGCCGCAAGACCACGCACCTCTCAAAAACTCCAAGAACTCCTCGTCGTACTACACTTGTCTTGCGAGTTTGTTATCAGTGTGCACCTCGGGCCTCTACTCCAGGCTATTCCTCGATTCCCCCGCGCCTTTGGTATTGGTTAAATTCGAGAATTATGTGTGCTTGAGTGATGACCATGACTTAATACTCGCCCCAGCGGCGTCGTCTATTTGTTATAGGCCACGCTCGTGTTTACTCACTGTTACCATTATCCCTTTCTTCGTCGCGTCCATAATCGTTAGACAAGTTCGTCGCGATTGGTATGGAGGCTGCGCAGATTGAGGAGGTGGATACGGAGGCGGCTATCGCACGCGCTTAAGAGGGCCGCGTACTAGTGCCGGTGCCGCAGCTTGAGCGTGCAAGAATGTTGTTGGAGCGTGGGGCAAGGCATGAAATGGAGACGGATATGGGTGGAACTTGAAGGAGGAGAGCGGACGGCCGCGAGGTCGCGTTTGCGAATAGGGTTGATGCGCTCGGGCTCGGTACTATGATGTGTCTGCTGGAAATTATGGAGAAACAGGGAGCTAAGAGCGTAGTTCTCGGGGTACTTACTACTCTAGTAAGTTAGCAGCAGATTTTTCAGCTCAGAACTGGATTGTGCCAGCATCAGTGCTGTTTCGTAGTCTCCCCTGGACCCTTGCTCGGACATCAAATTCAGTCTCAGCGCGCGCCCGCAGTCATGTCGGAATGAACGTGGCGTCCAGTAGTATCACGCGGTGCTAGCACTGGGCCCTCCCCACTGGCACGATTTTGAGCAACCACCGCGACCAAATTTTGACCTGTGTCTAATAACTACAGAATCGGAAACATAGTATTTTTCGCCTTCAAGCTTCAACGAGAGGCGCTCGAGGATGCGCCCTTCATGCGCCCTCACTGACATAAGGAAGACATAAATCTGATTAAGGTCTGATTCGATAGGCTGGTAATGCGGCGCAAATATGCACCAGGTATAGTCATATGTGATAAAACGCCCCACTGGATTTAATTGCTTTTATAATGGCTATTAGGGGATTACAGTGGGCAGGGATTGGACTTGTGATTAGGACATCATACTGCGATTACAGGAATGAGTGGTCCCACGCGAACAATTCATTCAAGCTACCTGTCACCTCAGGCTCGGTCAGGATAAAAACAAAGAACAAGAGGCGCACCCCCGACCACGTGCATAAAGCTGTGCTGATGCAAGCCCTACATTTCGCAACGAAGGCGTGGAATGATCCGAGCTAGGGTCCGAGTCTCAGAATGGCGAGGCCAAACCGCTAGCTGCCAAGGACGCGTCCGACTGGCATCCTACCTCAAGTTCCCCCCTCGCTTTGGCGCACATCTGCACCTCAGGTAGTTAATCCACTCAACTCTTGACGAATTGCAAAGCTGCGACTTTCAAGCTGCGACTCGGACTTTCCAGGAGTGGGGATTATGTTTGTATAGAAGGAAGGCCCGGAAACCGAAAAGTATGTTCAAGTTGTCGAGGATACATGGGATAAGAATAGCCACATAAAGGTGATACATGGTTTCTGTATCCCAAAATTCCAGGAAATGGAGGCCAAAGTGGGGCGGGACACTACTCGGCTTGGGCCACTGCAAAATGTTGACCTGTCAACATGTCCGAATCAATGCCGATCTTATCCTGCCACGTGATGGGATCAGAATGAAGAAACCATGTCAGCGCTGTCAGCTGTCAACTTGACACCACACCAGTGCAGAGCGCTTCGCACAATGTACACTGACCCTGGGAAAGTAATTGATCACCGGATTGCAGACAGAGTACACACTATAGCACACATAGTCTACATCTGGAGGATAAGTTTGTATGGTGAATTATGACCATATTTTGGAGTTTTAGATTGTCCTAAAAAATCAGAAGGAACTGTGCTGTCGTTTGCCTGCAGCGAGCGTAACACAATGCGACATTGATCAATTTCTTTTTCCGCTTTTGGACAGTCCTCACTTCTCAGAACTCGAAACTCTCTTCTGACGTGTCGAATCCTTCCACAAACTATACAAACACCTCCCTATGCATCATGCCATACACATCCAACTCTCAACAAACATCTATTGTCTCTCTGAAAGCAGCTGGCCTGACTAATAGGGAGATTGCGGAAAAGGAGAACGTGTTACGTTTCGCTCATGGCGGTCACGTGACACTCGCCGTGTTAGGACAAGGACGCGCGCAGGCCGACGACGGCATGGAAGGGACACTGAACGATCGCGTGGTGTAAGCCCAAAGGCTTGATGTTGGGACGGAATCCAGCGGGCCGAGGGTTGATCCCCTTTCGGAAGGTGTTCTGGATGGATCAGTCAGGTAGCGCTCGTACAAGCGCCAAGGCCATATGCTTACTGAGGCATTACTGATGGCTGACTGATGGACTTACTCAGGGACTTAGTAATGGTTATGGAGTACCTTACTCATCGCTTACTGATGGATGACTGAAGGCTGTTACTCATACCTTACTCATGGACACATGCGGACTAATGTTGTCGTAGCCGAGGACTCAGGTTTAAACCCAGTCCTTGAGCAGTATATAAGTAATAGTGGGGACGATAGAGTTCCTCACTTTAGCATTCTCAGATTCCCTCTTCTAGGAGTGGTTCCCTGTTAATAGCTAGAGTAATCACACTCCTTTGTTTGAGTTGTCCTCTTGCCCTTTGCGGCATAGTTGTGTCTATCTATGGCTATTCCCTGTTTAGGGATAGTCCTTTGTTCACTGTTGCTGGTTGAGATGCACTTCGCCAGCGTCGGCTCTCGTCGCACGTCAAAGTCGTTCCTGCACAGGTCACGTGCAGAAGGTTTCGTCTGGTCGCAAACACCATTCGTAACAGAACGTCTCACCTGGAACTGTATCCAACATCGACCGAGCATGGCGTAAAACTGGCAAGATCCACTCAATCAAACCCAAGATAGGTCGGCCACTCAAAATGTCCAATGAAGATGTTCATAAAGCAGTTGAAATGTTGTCAACATGCCGTGCAAAGAATGCCGCAGACCTTCAGCGGCTATTCTTCCCCCATTTCAGTGTGGATACAGTCCGAAAGGGACTAAAGAAAGGTGGTCTACATGCATATGTGCGTCGGTCCAAGCCCCTCCTAACGCGACAGCACATCCGAAAGCGACTGGACTGGGCAGAGAGACATTGCTATTGGGATGGGGAGGATTGGCGGGCAGTCATCTTTTCGGATGAGTCCAAATTTAATCTCTTTGGCTCAGATGGTCGAGAATGGTGTTGGAGGAAGCCAGGGGAAGCATGCGATTCAAGATACACGAAGAAGAAGCTGAAGCACGGCGGGGGCAATGTGATGGTGTGGGGGTGCGTCACTAGGTATGGGGTTGGGGAACTTCATCGCATCGAGGGCATCATGGATCGGTTTGCATACGTCAAAATCCTTCAGAAATCCCTCCTCTGCACCCTCGACAATCATAATCTCGACCGTGACACCATTTATTTCCAGCAGGACCTTGACCCGAAGCACAACTCAAACCATGCAAAGGGCTGGTTCAACCTAGAGGGCCTTGATGTGCTCCCCTGGAGCCCCAACTCACCTGATATGAACCTCATCGAGAACCTCTGGGACCATTTGGACCAAATGGTCCATGCCAGGAACCCCCTACCGACCAACCTTGACAACCTTTGGCTCGCTTTGAAGGAGGAGTGGGGGAAGATTGACCAGACTTTTATTGACAAGTTATACGACAGCATGCCCAACCGCGTTTGTGATTTGATGAAGGCAAAGGGTGGGGCAACCCGTTACTAGCATTTGGTGAGTTCCCTTCCCCTCGTTTGTGTTCTAGCATGGTATCTGATTGCCATTTCGAAAAGCCGCAAAAGAATTTGATCACCTCATTCGCTTGTTCCGTCTGTACACTACCACATTCCATCAATTTCGACACATCACGTCTTGTGTATATTCACTATATAATTGTACATCTTCTGAGCACATTTAAATGGGTGAGCTTGTCGTTCGCGTTGATGATCATCGGCTTCGTTATTTGGGGGCACGTGATCAATTACTTTTGCGTGGTCAGCGTATAAGTCTGCGCTTGCGCAGGCTTGTGTGCTCCCACTCAGAACTGACGATTTTCCAACACTAAGTTACTATCATGTTTTCCCCGCAACACCCTCCATCGCAGATCGCAGGCGATAATGCCACCCGACCAAAGGAAACCAATTATAGTGACCCTTCTGGAGCGATATTCTCTATGTATATCACACGTGCACTAAAGTTCGACCACGAAAATGTGGAGACTTGGAAGGGAGGTGCAGACGGCATCCTCGTTTTTGTACGCTTCCTTACGCCCCAACCATAACTTTCCTCGTATGCTTACGAGCCCTCACCCTTTCCAGACTGGTCTTTTCTCTTCTACGGCGGCAACCTTCATTGCTATGAGTTACCCGACCTTGCAGCAAGATCCCAACGTCACCACCCAGTCCCTCCTCACACAGATATCTCAACAACTTTCCAACTTGAACGCCAACAGTACGAATGGCTCCAATCTCGGCGCAAGTCCGTCTACCCAAAATTCCTTCTCTCCGTCCGCTTCGGTGGTATTTGTCAACTCGGTCTGGTTCCTCAGCCTTGTGCTCAGTCTCACATGCGCCCTCATGGCTACACTCATGCAACAATGGGCCCGCAGATACCTCCAGATAATTCAACGGAATCACGCGCCTCATGTCCGTGCCCATATCCGAGAGTACGTTTCCCGAGGGGCGGGAAAATTCCGCATCTTCGGGGTCGTCGAGTTGCTTCCTTCCCTTCTTCTTGTCTCTGTCCTCCTCTTCTTCGCCGGACTCGTCGTTTTTGCCTTCCTCGCCAATCACACCGTCGCCTATATCACCCTCGCAATCGTCGGATTCTCCTTCCTCTCGTATATTGCCCTCACCTTAATGCCACTCATCTTTCAAGACTGTCCCTATTATACGCCCTTGACCTCAGTCCTTTGGTTCTCCTCTCAAATAATCGGACTCTCCTTTTCTTCGGCCCTCCATCGCTGTGCAAAACACCTGCACCAACGTTGGGGTACAGTCAGTGCGAAGACAGTCAAACTATTCCATCGCCAGCATAAGAACAAGGCCAAGTCCTGGTCGGAAGACGTGATCACAAAACTCGAGAACAGCGCTAAAAGCGTTTCTATGGACATATACAGAAAAGCGCTCGTATGGACGCTCCGCCAGCTCGATCAGGACCATGAGTTGGAGGAATTTGTCGCTGGGATTCCAGGTCTGTACGACTCCGACGCCTTTGCCACGCGCGACGATAGCGACGTACAACGTAACATTCGCCCAGTACTCGCGGTCTTACCTGGACCCACGAGTTCTCATGCATCGCTCCCTTGGAGTATCATCCGGATCGCACAGAGGGCCATTACGAGCAACCTCTCGAAACCCATACAGCAGCGAAGAACTCAGACCTGCTTGAGGGCACTTTACTTCATTCCTGGAGCGATTCGCGACGTACTCGCATCGTACGCTGCGGGGAAGCACTACTGCCTCGAGATATTACCGCTGCTGAACTCCCCGGAATCGCTAGAAATAATGACGAGTTGTGGGACCACCTAATGACGACGTTGCCGCTATCCGTTCGGTGTGCCGCGGCAGTGGTCACTGCATTC
>WITN01001668.1:0-14631 GCA_015025155.1 Lactarius quietus | reverse complement strand
ATCTCTTTTGCCAAGGGACTGATTGGCAGGTTTCGCACATCGCCGAGGTTCTCAGCCATTTGTCCGCCAAACTCTCCAATGTAGTCCATCTCAAGCTCAAGGTCGAACCCGAGGGTCGTAGCTTAGTGGATACAGACGACGTTCAATGGCTGCACCTTCTTCGTCAATTCTCTGCTGTGCAAACACTGCATGTATCTCGGGAGCTCGCAGGGCACGTTGCTCTTGCACTGGAAGACACCACGGCGGAGATGGTCGATGAAGTGTTGCCGTCGCTTGGACTCGATACGCGTAGTTGACCAGCCAGCATCATCCCTTGAAAAATTCACCTCTTCCCGCCAGCTCTCTAGTTGTCCCGTCACCCTCATCGACACAGAAACGAAGTTTGACAAACGACTTGAGGCCGACGTCAGTGAAAAAGAGAATAGTGGTTGATGTACGCACTCTTTATTCAAGTGTTTTATTACCCAACGGCTCTAACTATTCGTCTTCCACATTAGCAGATACTGCGACAAAAGTTATAGGCCAAGTTATATTCTCTCGATACATACGTCTACACGAATCATGGACCTGTCGCGATGGGTAATAGACAACGAGTCAAGACACCGAAAGGCGGAGAGAGAGACGACGATGCATCGTGTCACACGAATGCTTGATGGTATAGATGTACAGGTGCATATACAGACTTTTCTATCGCATTACGAAATTCGTTGTCAAACGCACTTAGTCACCTTACATCCCCCGATCTCTTGCGATCTGTCTATGTATCTTATGATGCAATTGAATCAGTCACTGCGGCGGTAGTACATCAGTGGGAGAGATATACCAGGTTATTTGTTCGAGGTTGATACAAAGACGATTCAATGCTCCACTCGAAGACGCGGCGGCTTATAACGTCGTCACCGATCTATTGCGAAGCTCGGGCACAAAAAGATCTGCATTCAGGTCTTCTCAGAGGCGATCGAGCCCTCGCCATCAACAACGAGACGGGAATGATACTGTCAACGATCCACACATTCCAGGTATCAGAGTATCGGGTGCTCTTTTGTAGTTCAATATCGGCCTTCTTCGACGAAGACGACAGTGGAATTGGGACCCCAGTATGGTAATTTGTCAGAGGATAGTCAATTTTCCCAACCATTTCGCCCAATGATGTCATTGAGCCTCCCGTCTGACATCCTGTAGAAGGGAGGACCGAGCCAAGTCAGGGAGTCACAGGGAGACACGTAGGATGCGGTATGAGCGGAGGGGATAATTGTTGGTGGGTGGAGTAAACCAAGAGCAGGGATCGGTGGAAGATCTGTACAAGGTCCGATCGACAGACGTACTCAGGCTGCACGAGAGTAGGGCCACCATGGTGTGAGCCCAATGTGAGGCGAAGGACGCGTCAACTTGAAGGTCAATGACGCACCAGTTGGCACATTGAGTAAGGGAGAGTAGCGCGAGTAAGTTACTAAGGACACGAGCGCCTCGGCCTTTGAGTCGGAGTCCGCTGCCCGATCCGCTCTCAGGTGCATTTTAGTTGCGCGACACAGGGGTAACAATAGTGTCATTGCTGCATTTTATGGGGCAGGGGCCCACTGAATAGAGAACGGTATAAGAGACCTTAGAGGAAATCATCAATGGCCGCAAGTCATTTCTGAACACGCTCAGGCTCCTTCTACATCTTCAATGCAAAGAAGCCGCCGATGACAAGATCTAGGATGTGTGAGCACAGAGCATACTTACACAGAATCAAAGACACAGAGATGTGTCTGGATTATAGTAGAGAAGGTTCACTCTCAATCCAAGGCTCGCAGATGTGGGAGTCACAATCACTGTACAGTTGTAAGATACAAGCTAGACAACGCCGACCATTGGCATGTTCTCCAGGTCAGAGAGGGTACGCAACGACCGTGAATTGATGTCGGTGGATGGTATGAGCGCATGCGTCTTACCCTTACTGGAAGAGCAACCCTGCACTAGCAGACTGTGCAACCAGAGCGCTCTAAGGGTTGCTCTGGGGCGTCACCTGCATTTTGGTGATGTGATTCCTTGCTGCTCTGATTGGTGTTTAGTGGCAGATACGTGCCTGCAGCCGTCAACTCATACCGAGTCAAACAAACTAGAAAGGAGAACGGGACGGAGATAAATAGGATGTCACAGTCGTGGTGGCAGGCTTCCCTCGCGTTGCGTTGACGCATGTACATCCGCCTGCGACAGCCATCCACGCCGCTCTTACAAGGGTACTCATGGAGGATATGGCAGGAGAGCATCGATTGCTACGGGCCAGCGAATGTGGCACGAACCTCCATCCTTTGACCTTCCAACTGGCAAGGAAAACGCGGGGAGCGGGATGATGACGTTGCTGCGAGGCCATAGAGAAGCTGACACGTGCATACAATTCGAAGTCTAGCAGTCCTCGAAACGACGAAATCAGCGTTAGGTGACACAAGTGGGTGTGAGGAGAGGAGCGGCGCGGCCTAACTTTGGCGCGAGGTCAGTCATCGAGTCATCAGCGGTGCCCACCAACGGTTTCATTCGACATTTATGCGGTACGAGAACACATCAAAGCACACTCTTTACATTACTGTAACGCACAGGTTTTTTTTTCCTCATTTATATCCCGGGGCATGTATCTAACTCAAAAACCGAACGGCCGTGTCCAATTACAGGGTAGAGAAATAATGCACTGGTTTGAGTGCTGTTCTCTGAGTGCTGTTCGATTGTGAAAATATGGGATGAACGACTTCGATTTAAAAAATAATTTTTTATTGTAATTCAGGAACTTTGATTCGTCGCTGGCAGCGTTTCGGCCAAAGGAACACCGGGCCGGTCTCCCTGGCGGAACTTCGGAAAGATCGAAGCCTCCTGGCACTTCTCCTGCCAACCTGGATATTTGCCAATATCTTGTCTAGGTATCTTTTGTACACCGTTCCCGTAATACAGTATCGCAGATTGCTCCACATTCATGGTTTCCATTACCCGCAATGCAAAGCTTAACTTGAACACCTCCAGCGAGGTTTACATTCACGAACTTCCACTGTGGCAGTGTTACTGTATAGACACATCCCTGATTTCCATGGCGGTGCGAACTCCGATCGCACTGCATTCCACAGCAGCCGAACAGGATTTCGACTGTTACTAACAGTATAAGAGTGGCTCCTTCGTATACAGAGCCCAAGTCCCCCGCATCATCAACGTTGCATCAACGGGTACTTAGAGGTCTGTCTAAGACCTTTATTTGCCATGATACTAGGCTCACTGACCGAATTCCCACTGTCAATCTCCAATCAGTCATTGTCCAATCTCCCCTTCGAGTTGTGCGGAACCACTCCCATCGACAGACTCTCCCAGGTGCATCCCTTTCCTATCTTCAAGTTTCCGATCAAGTGATTACTCACTACTAATCTTCTATTAGCGTTCGAATGCTCTCCCTATCGAGTGATCCACCCCCTGGTGTCAAATCGCATATCGAAGCTGCCACTCAAGGTCACTGCAAGACACGAAAGATTGCACATGCTCGAGGTGTGTACTCAGGGACCAGCGGTGACTGCAGCGAGTACTAACATTGTGTGACACAGGCGAAAGTTGCAGACACGTAACAACAGCTGACGTGTTCCCAGACAATGTCCTGCTCGAAATATTTGATTTTTATCGAAACGAACATTCCCGCGTCAGTCGCGTTCAATGGTGGAATTCGCTGGTGCATGTATCTCGAAGATGGCGACAAGTCATATTTGAGTCACCACGTCGTCTCAATCTCCAAATCCGCTGCACACACGGAACTCCTGTCAAGAAGAATCTAGGAATCTGGCCATCCTTTCCTATCGTTATTGATTATTACCGTTTGAAAGGCGGGTTTCGGGATGGACACGACATAATCGCTGCACTCGAGCACCCCGATCGTGTATGTTTTTTCAAGTTTCAAAGACGTTACGAATTTGGCTCGGAGTTGGAAAATATAGCCACGGCGATGCAGAAGCCATTTCCGATGTTAACATATCTCGACATGTCCTCGAGGCATGAAAAACCACCGGTTCTTCCCGCCGAATTCTTGGGAGGATATGCGCCATGTTTACAGGAAATTATTCTATCCGGCATTCCCTATCCATCCTTACCAGCGCTTCTGTTGTCGACCAGCGACCTCGTCAAGCTCGATCTTTTCGATATCCCCCCGACAGGTTACATTTCACCCGAGGCGATGGTTGCCTCTTTGGCCGCCTTGCCTAGGCTCCAAAACTTAGTCATTGGATTCGAATTGGCTACCTCCCGCCCTGATATGATACACCCCCCTCCCGTCACACGGACTGTCCTTCCTGCTCTTACCAACTTTCGGTTCAAGGGCGCTAGCGAGTATCTGGAGGACCTAGTTTGCCGGATCGACAGCCCTCAACTAAACCAGATCTTGATCACTTACTTGAATCAGGTTGTTGACTTTCAAGTTGTGCAATTATCCAACTTCATGGACCGTACAGTAGGCCCCGAGGTGACTCTATTCAAACATGCCCAGTTTACCTTTTCCTACGACACTGTCGCCTTCACCACGTATCCTCATACAAACCATTCGGCCTGGGATCGGCGCCCGGCTACGACTATCATCTCATGCGAAGGAACTGATTGGCAGGTTTCGCACATAGCCCAGGTTCTCAGCCATTTGTCCGCCAATCTCACCAATGTGGCCCATCTCAAGCTCAAGGTCAAGCCCGAGGGTCGTGAATTAAAGGATGCAGATGACGTTCAATGGCTGCACCTTCTTCGCCAATTCACTGCCGTGCGGACGTTGCATGTATCTCGGGAGCTTGCAAGGCACGTTGCTCTTGCACTGGAAGACGTCACGGCGGAGATGATCGAGGTGTTGCCGTCTCTTGATTCGATACGCGTAGTTGGCCAGCTAGCATCATCCATTGAGAAATTCACCTCTTCCCGCTTGCTTTCTGGTTTTCCTGTCTCCGTATTTGACACAGAAACGGAGTTTGATAAAAGACTCGAGGCCCATGTCAGTGACAAAGATAATTCTGATTTGCATACGTACTCTATTCCCTAGTGTTTGTTGTGCGGTCCAACGCTTCTAACTTTCCCCTTCAACACTTAGGAGACTCGGCGACGAATATATATATATCGTTTTAGACTGCATTCCCACGAAACGTATGTCTGCGCGAGTCATGGACTTGTCCTGCTGGGTCATGGGACAAAGAGTCAAGATATGCGACAACACCGTGACGAAGTGGAGAGGGAGACGACGAGGCACACGGATGCTTGATAGGTGTTCATATACTTATACAGAGTTTTCTATCGTTGCGAATTTGGCTGTCAAGCTCACTTAATAACCTTTACGTCACGCCGATCTCTTGAAACCTAGCTCTAGGGCCATCTCATGATAGAAATGGATCAGTCACAGCGGCAGTTGTGCGTAAGTGTGGACAGTCTTTGTTCGACGACGATTCAAATACCAGGAAATACTCCACTCTAGCTGGTTCATAACTTCTTTGCCGAACTATTGCGAAGCCACAAGCATAAAAAGATCTGGCCCTCATAAGGACCGTCAGGTCAACTCAGAGGCGATCACAACCCTCAAGGAGACGAGAATGTTACCGCCAGCGACCCACACATTCAAAGTAAGTATCACAATATAGGGGTGCCCTACGGTAGTCCGAGATCGGCCTTCCTCGATGAAGACAATGGAATCGGGACCCAGTATGACCATCTGTCAAAGAAGAGTCGATTTTCCTACATCATTTCGCCCATGATCCCATAGAATCTCCCGTCCGAGAGCCTGTGAAAGTTGAAGATGAAACAAGTCAGGCAGTTACAGGAGAATACGTAGGATGCGGTTTGGGAGGAGGGAACTGAGTTGTTCTAAGAAAAGGAGAAGTAAACCAAGAGAGGGATCGGAGGGAGATGTGTACGACAGGTCCGACGTGTTGCACGAGCGCAGCGCATCATTGTGAGCACAATATGAAGCGAAGGACGCCGTTGGTCAATGACGTGCCTTTGAGAAAGGGACAGGGGTGTGAGTACTAAGTGCATGAGCACCACGTGGAGAAAGAACCACGGTCGCCGGCGTTCGAGCCCGAGTCTGTTGTTCGCACCGTTCTCATATGCGTTTCGCAGCTAGTTACGCGATGCAGCGTTAATGTTGTTGCTGCATTTGTTGGTGGTTGGGACCAGTACGGTGAAAGGGTCGGAGACTCATAGAGGAGAATATACTGGATATGGAGCAATGCCCAGAGAATCAAAGGCACAGAAAGAGTATGAGTTATTGTACGAGAGCTTCACCCCAATCCGAGGCTCGCAGGAACATTGCGTTACAGTAAACGCGAGAACAACTTGAATCAGGACGTGAGCTTCACCGCGCATTTGCAATGCAAAGACAGCGCATACCCTCAGGTAGACGATGGTACGCAACGACTGTGGATTGACGTAGGCGGATGATATGAGTACACGCGTCCTGCTGGCCCGCAGACTTCGTCCAGCGTGCTGTCTACGGCTCGGGTAGGGTCGACGGGTCGTGTCGTCACCTTCACCTGGACGCGTTCTTTCTTGCTGCTCTGATCGTTGATTGGAAGTGGGATCCGAGCCTGCGCACCTGGGCCATCACTGGAAATTCGAACAGAGTCGAACATGTGATAGAGGAATGTGATGAGATCGTGAGAGGAAACACGGGAGACGGATATAGATGTCACTCAGGCTGTGACAGCCACTGGCAGAGTTCTCTCATCCACATTCTCCTGCGACCGCCATCCACCCCTCTCTTACACTCGTACGGGAACTCGCAAGGAATTCTATTGATAGAGGGTAACTCATCATCTGGGAGAACATCGATTTGCTACCGCCGCCAAATTTGACCATTTCTACACAGTGGTTGAACAATGGTGGCCGGTACTCAGGCTCCGGAGTACATACCCTGACCCCCTGACTTTAGGATGACGTGACAAGAAAATCAACATTCGGACTTCCAAACCTGGGGTAGAAAAACACTAGGAGGGGGATAGTTGACGAAGAACCTGCGATTCGGAGGCTTGTAACCTTCGAAACGAAGAAACCAGTGTTAGGCGGCACAATTTCGTGAGGGGAGAAGTGAGGACTGTTGAGAAACCCGACCTGTAGTGCTTAGTGCCATGACTGGTTGACAGCTAGTGCCAGTGCGTACATTTAGCGCTCGTGTTCGAGTCGTCCGACGTCACCGCGTCCCGAGTCACCTTGGGCCAACGACCATCCCAATTTCTTCCCATGGTGCTCACCAATTGCTAGGGGTTTCATTTACACATTCGTCTACTACGTGGTGCGACATACAGTAAGTCACACTTGTTGTAATAAGATTCAGGAAATGCTGTCGTGAAGTACCGCTTTCGATTCGTCAGCGACAGTCGGCGCTTCCGCGCTCACAGCCAGTGAGTCACTGGGGTCTCACGATGTCACTTTGCCTCATGCTAGCAGGGTCCCACATTCCTCTGCCTGACTTGGATGTTTTACCAGCCCAGGCATCTTTTACCCCCGTATTCATATAGCGGATCTTTTTGAGTTCTATGCAATAGCTTCTGCAGATCAGAAAGAAGTGTGCTACCCTACGCCCAGCAATATATCCAGCGAGCTTTACCAACTTCTCCGGCGTGGCAGTGTTACGGACAAGTTGCCTGATTTTCAAGCATGAGCTGCCAATGCACTGCGTTTGCTGCCACAGCAGCCGAACAGGATGACGAGACTTAGGGCCTAATTTACTAGTATAAGAGTAGCCCTTTCGTCCGCACAAGCTAGTTCATTATCTGCATTACCAACTTGAATGGGCCGCCCTCAGAGGTTTGTCTAAGACCTTTGCTATATTTCTAGACTGATTTAACGGATTCCCGCTACTTAGCCATTGTCCAGTCCTCCCTCCAAGTTTCGCGAAACAGCTTCCATCGTCTGGCTCTCAGAGGTGTGCCCTTTTTTCCCGATTAATCAATCGATTACTCACTACTGGCACTAACTTTAATTAGCATTCTTCCGTTCTCTCCGCCGAGTGATCCATCCCTTGGCGCCGCCTCACATCTGAGAAAGACTGCTCGAGCTCGCCGCAAGAAACGAAGGAATGTACGTGTTCAAGGTACGTCATCAGGTACTGCGGCGACTGCAACGAGTACAGTACTGACTTTGTGTGGCACAGGCGACAGTCACAAGCACTCAAGAACAATTGACGTACTCCCAGACAATGTCTTGCTTGAAATATTTGATTGTTATCGAAACAATCACCACTACAGACGCATTCAATGGTGGCAATTGCTGGTGCACGTATGTCAAAGGTGGCGGCAGATCATATTTGAATCGCCACATCGTCTCAATCTCCAAATCCTCTGCACACATAGAACTCCTGTCAGGAAGAATCTCGGTGTCTGGCCAGCCTTTCCCATCATTGTTAATTATCACAACTCTTGGAGCGGCATTACACCCAACGATGAAGATAATGTCATCGCGGTGCTGGAGCACCCCTATCGTGTATCTTTTTTCAAGCTTCACATGCTTGGCATAGATGGTTCGCAGGTGACAAATATAGTCACGGCGATGCAGAAGCCATTTCCGGTATTGACAAATCTTAACATTTCCGCTTGGTTTGGGAATGTACCGGTTCTTCCCGCCGAATTCTTGGGAGGATCTGCACCACGTTTACGGGAAATCACCCTATCCGGCACTCCCTATCCAGCCTTGCCAACGCTTCTGTTGTCGGCCAGCGACCTCGTCAAGCTCGATCTTTTCGATATCCCCCCGACAGGTTACATTTCACCTGATGCGATGGTTGCGTCTTTGGCAACTTTGCAAAGGCTCGAGACCTTTGTCATTGGATTCCAGTTGGCCACCTCCCGCCCTGATCGAATACACCAGCCTCCTGCCACACGGACCACCCTTCCTTCTCTCACCTACTTTCGATTCAAAGGCGCAGGCGAGTATCTGGAGGACCTCGTTGCCCGAATCGATGGTCCTAAACTGAACCAGATCGTGATTGCTTACTTGAATCAGGCTGTTGACTTTCAAGTTGTGCAGTTCTCCAAATTTGTCGATCGCACAGTAGGCCCCGAGATAGCCATATTCAAGCATGCGCGATTTAGCTTTTCCCACGGCTCTGTCGCCTTCATCATGTATCCTCACGCAAACCATTCACCTTGGGATCGCCGCCCTGCTACGACTATAATCTCTTGCGAAGGAACCGATTGGCAAGTTTCCCACATAGCCCAGGTTCTCGGCTATTTATCCGCCAATCTCTCCAATGTGGTCCATCTCAAGCTCAAGGCCGAGTCCGACGGTCTTCAATTAGAGGGTACAGATGATGTTGAATGGCTAGAACTCCTCCACCAATTCTCCGCCGTGCAGACACTGCATGTGTCTCGAGAGCTCGCGGGGCACGTTACTCTCGCACTAGAAGACACCACGGCGGACATGGTCGACGAAGTGTTGCCGTCGCTCGACTCGATACGCGTAGTTGGCCAGCCAGCATCATCGGTTGAGAAATTCACCTCTTCCCGACGGCTCTCGGGTCGTCCTGTGACCGTTATTGGCACAGAAACGGAGTTTGATAAAAGACTTGAGCCCTACGTAAGTGATTAGAAGAATAGTGACCAGTGACTGCTGGTTGGTGTACATACTCTATGCCCTAGTGTTTTATGATTCATCAACGGTTCTAACTATCTCTCCGCCACGTTCAGGAGACACTCTGGATTTATATCGTTTTATGCTACATTCTCACGATACGTACATCTTATAGACTGTCGTAATCAGTCATGGGCAAAGAGTCGAGATCGAAATGCCCAGAGGGAAGGGCTCACAAGACTCAGATTCGCGCTGAATATCATTCACCTACTATTCATTCGTGTTGAAGACTGAATGGGGATCCGCGCCATGCCAGCGTGCTAACATGAAAATCTTAGTGGAACATGGGTGAGACAGACGACGAGAGAATACATTGTGTCGTACACGGATGCTCAGGCTTAATCTTGGATGTTCACATTCGCGAGAGAGATATTTCTATCGCAGCAAAACTTTGGCTTTCAAACCTGCTTACTCACCTAGAATTAGAAAAATTATAAGCCAGCCTTTCCAAGAGCCTTTCGGCCCCTCTGTAGCTTCCGGGAAAAAAGCCGTGAAGCGTCGCCATACCTGGGAGGTATGGCTTAAACCTTGCCGTGGTGGAACTGAAAAGGGATGTGTAGACAGGAGATCAGTCTGTGTATTGTCGAAAGGGTGGGCTTGACGCATGTCTACTATGCATGTGATGCCTGTAGTACGTCTCAAGTGGTGACGCCAGTCCAAAAGTGGGAGGGAGAAAGCCAGATGAGTGGTTGTGTGGACTCCAAGAGGTTGAGAGTGGCCTTGTGTTACGCCCAGGGAAGTGACCACGGTAAGCGGGATGACGAGTCGCTCCCGAATACTTACCAAGATGATGACTGATGATTGTTGAGCACTACTGTACGATGACTGATGAGGTGACTGTATGATTACACAGCAGAATAGTGGTATTAGTAGTAGTGGCGGTCTCGCTGACGAAGGCGGATCCCACAGGGACTTTATAAGGAAGCTATCGACTGTTGTGGTCAATAGCTTGGTTTTCTTGTACGACTTGAATCATCCAAAGCCTTGTCCTCTCTCTCCCTCCCTGCCTATAGTAAAGCGAAAGCAAGCAAGTCTAGGTACAACCGTGCTTGTACCTCAGCAGACATCTGAACTCTGCCTTCGAGCGTTGAGACGATTACTCAGCCTACGCGCTTGAGGATTTGCTAAGTCACCGTGTTCACCTTTACGTTGCCTAAGTCAGGCTCACGTGCTGCTTGCACGTAACATTAAAACCAAGCTCTCCTCTCACATCGAACACCGTGGCGACTATCAATACCAAAGACGGGTGGGATTTTCAACCCTACCAAATTGAATCAAGAGAACGGGACACCCCCATTCGCTACATAGTAGGCTGGGTTAGGTGGCAACATGTACCAGACACACAAAGAAGCGACGAAAACAACACAGGATACTACGCGGAAGCAGCTACATCACAGAGATATCATCCCGTCGTCTTCAACCGAGAATGTTGTTGCTGTGTGGAACTAAGGTGGAGCAATACCAACAACTACTTCGAGGCAACATGACCAGCGGCCGACGATCTAAACATCAACATCCCACTAACCAACGCACGACCAATAAGCCAACAAGGGACAATTGACGGACAAGAAAGCCAGGACCTCGAAGACGAACCACCAAGGACGGAACTACAACTACGATCGCAAACACCAGCGACTACAAGCCACACTAGTGAATGACCTCCAACTCATTCAGAGATGCACGAAGAACCAGAAAATATCGAGGCACACTCACCAGAAGTAGACGCACTAGCTGTGCAAACAGCTGAGTTACATATCCCCGAACCAATCAGAGGCATACCATACAGTTACATGATGACCCAGACAGAAGTGTCACCACCCTGGCTCGTTATTAATGAGCAAACCGGACATGTACAAGAACTACAAGCAGAAGACATGCAAGCCGCACATCGAGCAATGGGACCAGATGTCCCCGATGCCCCCAGTAACCAAGACGAACCAAACATGTTCTACGAATTCCGCATCAATCGAAACAGAATACCGTCGCCTGACAACAGGCCATTCCCACCAATACGACCAGGAGGAGGACCGCCAGGAGGAGGACCGCCAGGAAGGGGACCACCAGGAAGAGGACCACCAGGAGGAGGACCGCCAGGAGGAGGACTGCCAGGAGGAGGAATGCCATTAGGAGGACCAGCAGTAGCACACAACGGGGGAAACGATAAGTTTATCGGCAACCCACCACCAACATTCACAGGAAACAGGTCACAAGCCGAGGCCTTCATCCTCCAATGGGAGGTCTATGCAGGAGTCAACGCAAATCATTTGGCCATGCTGAACAAATATCAAAAAGCTATGTTATTCCTCACATACATCCAGGGGAATGCGGTTAACCAATGGGTCATGTCCGCAAGTCGATGGCTCGTCAATGAAGTTGCCACGGGGACCAATCAATTCGACAATAGGCTGTGGGAAAACCTACTCCATGCCTTTCAAAGACTGTTTGGCGACGTCCTCAGCAAGGAACGAGCGCAGGCCCAACTAGATGCCAGTATACATATGAAGGATGGAAAAATCAACGACTATATCGCCCAATTCGAACAACTTGTTCGACATGCAGGGTACAACATCAACGCCGAGCAAACGCTCAAATATTTCACAAAGGGACTACCAAGGCCTTATACAAAACCATGTATCAACATGACGACCCTCGAAACTATGAAGAATGGAGAGAATCCACCCTAAAAAGGCAACAGAAATGGATTCACATGCAAATGGTCAGAGGCAACCTCAACGCCTTCAAACCAGGACAAGCTCCAGGAGGAGCGCTAGCTAAGTTGCTAGCGCCACTCCAAAATGATGACTGAATGGACACATCTGCAGATCGAGTATGAGGACGACTAGCAGGAGCCAAGGATATCGTGGCAAACCACTATAGAAATACCAATCCACCGCGACCACCATTTCCCCCTCGCGGAGGATTCATACAAAGACAATTCAAGTGCAACCACAGTCAAATGCAGTGTTACAACTGCCAGAAGATGGGACATATCAGTCGTGACTGCAGACAACCTCGATGACGTCGCGAGGTACAAACACGAACCACAGAAACCGTGCCAACTAAAGAAGAAAAGGCGGCAGAATGGCTGCGAGGAGTAGCCGGCGATGACAAGGAAGTAAAAGACCTGGTCCTACAACAGTTGATAGGACAGGATTTTGGAAATGCCTGAACCCGGCGGCCTGGGTAAGGGCAATACGTTGTAACTCTGTGTACCTTATGCGCTACCGATCTATGAGAGTGCCAGTTTCAATTCGTGCAAGTTACAACATGGCCGATATCAAAGTACTAGTGGACTCTGGAGCCACTGACAACTTCATACACCCAAATTTCGTTAAACGAATGGGATTGGGACAACGGGCACTAGATAAGCCCAAAAACATTTACAACATAGACGATACCACTAATAAAGCGGGACAGATCACTCACTACCTCACGCTCAATGTGGAAACAGGAGGAACCACAAGAGAAATGTGTTTCCTCATCACCAACATCGGAAAAGAAGATGTACTACTAGGATATCCATGGCTCGCAACCTATGAACCAAGGTTTAGCTGGCATCATGCCACGATCGACAAAAAACAACTCCCCATAGTACTACGATCAGTCAACCCAAACGACAAAAGGGCAGTACTGGCAAGACTACTAACGAAGAGAAAAACGATGCAAAAGTGTCACAAATGTTCACCACAGATACAAAGGAACAAATAATGGCCACCCTGGAGGAGCAAGTGTATGGGTGACGATCCGCGGTAGAACTCGCAGTTGACGCCAAACAATACACCAAAGAAGTCAGCATACCACAAGAATACCGACGCTTTGCGAAGGTATTTAGCGAAGAAGAAGCAAAGAGATTCACGCCAAAACGAAGCTGTGACCACGCCATAGACTTCAAGAAGGGAGCACCAGACATCATCGACTGCAAGATATACCCAATGACAAGAGTCGAAGATGCAGCACTGGACGACTTCATCGACGAACAAATAGAGAAGGGGTACATTCGCCCCTCAAAGTCCCCATACGCATCCTCGTTTTTCTTTATCAAAAAGAAGGACGGAAAGCTGCGACCTGTACAGGACTACCGAAGGATCAATGAGTGGACGATACAAAACCAATATCCGCTCCCCCCTTATGACGACCTAATCAGGACCTCGGGGGAGCACAGATTTTAGCAAGTTGGACGTCCAACAAGGATACAACAATATACGGATCAAGGAAGGTGACGAACATAAGGCCGCGTTCAAAACACACCGCGGACTCTTTGAGCCGACCGTCATGTACTTCGGATTGTGCAACTCACCAGCCACATTCCAGAGCTTCATGAATGAATTTACCGCCCAACCATAGCGAAGCACGAGCCACAGGAACCACAATCCAGGTCTATATGGATGACATAGCCATCGCCACAAAATGCCAACTGCACTCCATTGAAAAACACCAAGAGGCAGTCTGTGACATTTTGGCAGTTGCTCAAAAACATGACCTATTTTTTCAAACCGGAAAAATGCGTCTTCAACACCCCTAGCATTGATTACCTGGGGGTAATCCTTGAAGAGGGGGTAACACGCATGGACCCCGTTAAAATCTCGGGCGTTCGTGACTGGCAATCCCCCTCATCGGTAAAAGACGTACGATCATTCTTGGGTTTTTGCAATTTCTACCGGCAATTTATCAGAGGCTTCGCCGCCATCGCCAAAACCATTAAACGAACTAACGCGCAAAGATGAACCCTGGCAGTGGGGAGAGCGACAACAAGTAGCGTTTGACACGCTTAAACGAAGGGTCACCATGGAACCCATCCTTGCACACGCTGACCAGACCCAACAATTTGACCTAGAAGTGGACGCGTCTGGATTCGCAGTTGGAGCGGTACTACTGCAGAAGAAACAGGACGGAAAATGACACCAGTGGGATACTATTCACGACGCTCAATGCGCTGAACGCAATTATGACATCTACAATCTCGAACTACTGGCCATAGTAAAGCACTTCGAAACTGGAGGCACTTGTTGGCCGGATGTAACTCCCGGGTCATAG
>WITN01001667.1:0-14659 GCA_015025155.1 Lactarius quietus | reverse complement strand
AATATCCGGCTTGACAACAGAGCAGGGGTTTTCCGAGTCCTTCGTCACCGTGACAAGGTCGGGCCCCTAGAACACGCTTTGACGCCTTTGATTCCCGAATAAACGCAGTGCGAGGGGAGACGTGAGTGCCGTGCGAAGTATCGAGGAATTCCACAGAGCCAGCCCGTCTCCATAATGGACGTGCTAGGGATAAACTTTAGCTAATCCTCGTTTGGGGTCGGATCGATGCGACTCGCACTCCGCCGGACACCAGGAAGGGCAGATGGGGACAGGGCAAGATGAGAGGTGGGTGAGATGAGGAGCAGGGAGATGGGAAGAGACGTCGAATGGGGCAGGGAGGCAGAGCGAAAGGGTGCGTGGGCGGGATGGATGATACAGCCCATCATGCATCATGGCCTGAAAGGACTTAACTTAGCCTGACGACTTACCACACAAAGAACAACGCGACGCGGCACAAAGTCCCATGCAGCCACGCTCGCAGTTGCAGCTGTCACAGAACAGTTTCAATCTAACCTTGCCCTTCATAATGTTTGTGCTTTTTTTTTTTTGGAAATACAGTAACTTTTTCGAAACACTATGTTTTGCCCTAAGTACCAAGGGTTCGGTCCGAACGCCGTTCGAACGCGTTCAACAAAAAAGTAGGGATTGGCCGAACCCCGAACGGAACCGACGGTCCGGTCCGGGTCAAACACCCGAACCCGAACCTAAATTAGGGTTCAGTTCGGTCTGGTTCGGGTTCGGACCGTGGTTCGGAACTGAACTTTCCCATCACTAGGGAAAGGCCATGCAGGGTTCAATGACATCAAAATGGGCTTTAATCCGGGCTGCGATACTAAAGGATTTCCCGCCATCGCCGGATGGGATCCTGTGCGTCCTCTCAGAGTTCTCTTTGTTTTCGAAATCAGAGCTGACTCCGAACTCGATAGGTTATGGGTTTCGGTATGCCCAACTTGACTAAGCTGATGGAAATACCTTTGCCAGATGCACTTGGTCAGTAGTATAAGTTACTGTGATCACACAGATTTCTGTAGGTTGCTTCCTGTTGTCCATTATCTCAGTTCGCTTCCGAGGGGAGGAGTATCACGATATCCACCAATGAGAAGTCGAAGTTAACGGGGCCTCGAGGCACAAAATAAATAAATAACAAGGCCTCGACAATCTCAAAACTCATCATTTAAACGAAACGTGTGTGTGGACCACACACACGTGTTTCCCATCACTCAGTACTCAGTACGCTCATCATGCAGAGAACACAATGTCGAAGCTCCAACAGGCATACTTGAAGAAATGTTACCTGTTGTTATTTAGGGTGGCAAGAGAGGCATTTAGTGTGAGCACGCAAAGGAAGATGATAGATTGGACAGGAGCAGATTGCACACTCCCCAGAGTAGTATTATTAGGATTCTACTATAATATAAATATTATTCAATATTTATGTCTAACCTCAGGTTGCCTTTCCAGGCGGGAATCCCAACATTACCCTCTCACTCGACTCAGATTTCACAACCTGCTTGGCAAACTCCGAATAAAGGGCCTGGAGGCGGCCCATGGTCCCAGCTGCGTTTTCGCAGTCGACAGTATGAGGAGCATTCATTTCAGCTCTGGAGGAAGATATTGCCGCTACCGGAAATATTTCAACTGGCTCACTAAATTAGACATCTTCATCTTCATTGGTGTCCAAGTGTCATGATTTGACAGGACTGATCAGCGTAAGCGGGATGACAAGTCGCTCCCGAATCTTACTCATAGCGCGTCGTGGCTTACTCACGTATTACTGTACGATTACTGATGATGACTGATAGTTTTAGTGGACGATTACCTAGCAGTAGTAGTAGTGGCTGTATCGCTGATGAAGGCGTACAGTCAAGAATCGGTTATAAGGTGGCTGTCGACTGATGTGGTCAACAGCTTGACTCTCTTGTATCATCTCGGAATCTAGTCAGGTTCTACTCCTCGAAACCTGCTGTGTGCTAGCTCTCTTAGGAAGGCGCTTTCAAGTGTCCTCGGATCAAGTCACGCCTTCGCACGTTGACACATGCTGATAAGTCACATTCTGTTTGCCATCGTGTGTATTGCCTAAGTCAGGCCGGGTCGGACAGACCATAACATTAGAGTCAAGCTCTCCTGTAGCGTTATCACCTAACGCTGGCCTGACTTAGGCGATTTGTGAGGCGCGACAAGATGAAATACGTAATGGCCGAGGAATACACCAACTCAAAGAGATTGGGTATCTTCAATATGATCACAAGGGACAATATCCACAAGGATGAGATAGCGAGAGGCGATCACTTAGTACCCGAGGTACCAGTATACGAGACAAGGTGATGATTCGAAAAGACCAAGCTAGAGAGCCTTGGTCTTTACTGTACGACTTATATACAATTACACGCTGGCTTTAAAGCGCAGCTGGAAATCCAAACACTAGTACCGCTATCCTAGTAATGAGTAATCCTAGTACGCTGTCCTAGTAATGAGTAATCCTAGTACAGCTATCCTAGTAATGAGTAATCGTCCGTTCTAATAATACCTGAAACACCGGCAATCCCAAGCACCGGTAACGCGTAAGTGTCCATGACTAATATATGCTTACTATCATAGTCATAACTGAATAGTAAGCAGTCCGAAACTCCGAAGCTCTTGTCCTCCTTCGATGTCAGCAACAGAACGATGTCCACGTGACATTACCCCCTTTTCAGGTTGAACGACCTCGTTCGAAGACCCAAGGGATAATCGTAATGTTACGACACACCTCCACCTCTTTATCCATAACCCGTTGAAGTGCGTTAGCTTCCTCGAGCCGTCGAACGCACTTACGCTTCTCGTTGCCCACCGCGTATTGCTCGTTTTCGAGAGCAGTGATAGCCGTATGCAGATCTTCGTATCGTTGAGACACGTGACGATAGCGCGAGATCTCAGCACCTATCGTCCGATCAGGGAGTTCGGCAATGGCCAAGTCGACCCATTGACGTCCCCCGAAATCGTTACGCAAGTATCTCAACTGATCATGCGCATAGTCGCAGGCATCAGCGTCGAAATCGGGGGCGGCATGCACGTCACCTTGTTGGATCTCCCCTCCCTTCGTCATGCATCCGAAGACGATGGTATTGTTGCCGGGCTTTAAATGAATGTATTTGGCAACAGTGTGTTGCCCGTTGATAATCATACGGAAGGGGATAAACTGTGGAGGAATGTTCAGTTCGAACCCGTCAGGGGCCTCGGCCTTGTCCTTAGCCTTCTGCCGCTCGACGTTGGTGGCATTGCCGTGGTACTCTGGGAAGAAAGGACTTCCTTTTGATGTTGCCACACCTCCTCGACGCCCTCGTCGAGTGTGCGGCGTAAGAGGTGATACCCTTTCATCTTCGGGTCTCGAAACCGCCGAGGGATCTTCGTTTTCTTTGTCGGAATCTTCTTGTTGACGGAGGGCGGAGCGGGTGTGAACACCCCATGAGGTGGCGGGGTCGAGGATAACTCTAGGGGGACAGTCGACATTGATATATCGAGGCGTTGGCGGTGGGGGGATGAAGTGGAACTTGTTGTTACAGACGCAGTCATGGACGGGTTTTCCACAGTCATAGTGGATGTGGGAGTCAAGGTGACCTGGACATGACAGGCGGACTGCTTACAAGTGCCACAAACTCGGACCACTTCACTGATGTCCGAGACGCTTGGCACCTTAACAAGCGTTTGTGCAACAAGGAACTCCTGGCGGTCAGGAGTTGTTCCCGTTGCCACGCTCTCTTCGTCTTGTTCCAGTCCACCAGTGTCGTATCCGCGTACATCAGGGGTCTCGGAGATGAAGTCCCCTGGACCGATGCACCTAAAGGCGGCGGCGACCTCAGCGGCAGAGGGCATGTCCTCAGTGATAGTTGAGGTAATGGAGGAAGGGATGATGTGGTCATTGGTAGAGGAGGAAGTGCTCATAGTAGTTCGAAGGAAGAACTGATGAGCTCCTTCGCTGGGAAGGGGGGCATTTATATATGCAGACAACGGAGTTCGAAGGTGTTGAAACTCAGCTATCGCTTGTGGAGCATGTACGTCAGTGGCGTTGACCCACTGGTTCTCCGAGTCTGGATACCCCTTCCATTTGATCAGATATTGTTTGCGCCTTCCCTTGCCGAAATGCCGTTGGTCTAGAATTTTCTCGATTTCATATTCTTCTTCGCCATCGATTAATTCAGGGGGTGGTCTTGGGAAATTTGGTCCATGAAAGGAAGTTTCTCGATAGGGGGTGAGAAGATCGATGTGAAACACGTCGTGAATGCTCCACTGTGTGGGAAGTTCCAGTCTATAATTAACTGGAGACATCACCTGGTTAATTTTGAAGGGTCCATGTCGTTTGGGCGCAAGTTTGGCGCTAGGTTGATGAGTCCTCAGGTGACGTCCTTCTAGCCATACTAGGTCCCCGACTCCAAATTTGGGTGTTTCTTTGTGTTTCACCCATGACTTTTGTGCTTGATGATTTGTTGTTGGGCGTGCGCTCGTGCCTGTTTGAACTGATCAAGTCGCAACGCCACTTGGGGTAAAGGGGTTGGAGTCGTTTTCCAATCAGCACGTGGATGATGTCCTGTTAGGAGGAAGAATGGAGACTGCCCTGTTGCCTCGTTTGGCCAGTTATTGTGTGTGAATTCCGCCAGGGGTAAATATAGCGTCCAATTGTCCTGCCGCTCATTTACCCAAAATCGGAGATATTGCTCTAACCATTGATTGGTTCGTTCCGACTGTCCGTCAGTACGAGGATGATAGGCTGTGGATATATTTTGTTCGATTCCCAGTTGTTTACAAAGTTCCCGTGTGAACTTTGATGCAAATCGAGGATCTCGATCGCTGATTATCTTTGTGGGGAGCCCGTATCTGATGAATACGTGTTTGAGATACAACATTGCAACTTCTTCGGCGTTGATCTCTTCTTTGCAGGGAATAAAAATAGATGCTTTAGTACAATCGTGATCAGTGATCGTGAGGATAGAATCGTATCCTTCTGACACCGGTAGTTTCGTAATGAAATCAAGTGCGATTGTTTCGAACGGCATTGCTTCTGGTTTTGGATAGATGGGTTGTAGTGATGCCCTAATGGGTCGATTGTTAACTTTGTTTCGTTGACAATCCGCACATCCTTGTACATATGCGGTGACATCTGGTCGTAGCGTCGGCCACCAGTAGTTTCGTTCCACCAACTTGATAGTCTTGTTGATGCCTGGGTGTCCGTACACTGGAGGTTCGTGATGAGCTTCTGTGATCGCTCTTCTTTCCTTACTTCCCTTGGTCACCACTCGTCTTCCTTGTTTATACCATACTCCATTTACTTTCTTCAAATTGTGAGGATCTATCCATGGACGCAGGATTGTTTCATCCTGGGCATCGCTAGGATTGGCGGGCGTCATATTTGTACTGTAAATACGCCTTGAGGATGATTCGGCATTCCCGTTCTTTGCGTCGTCGTGTTTCGGATGAATACGTGATCTGGTAATACCGTAACGTTTTCATTATCTTCTTCACCCTGTTTGTAGTCGGGTCGTCTTGATAGTGCATCTGCGCGGCCATTTGCAGTTCCTTTGATGTGGTGAATTTCCAGATGTATTCGGATAAGTCAAGGACTTCCCTGGCTACTCGTCTGCTAATCTTTTGTGGTTCTCTCCAGTATTTCAGATTCATATGATCGGAAAAGACCTTGATTTTGTGTGGGGATCCAGCCAATAGTGCTCTCCAGTGACGAAGCGCTTTGACTATGGCTAGTAGTTCCAGATCATAGATATCATAGTTGCGTTCTGCTGCGTTCAGTGTTGCAGAATAATATCCTATCGGGTGTCTTTTGCCGTCAGATTTCTTTTGAAGTAGTACAGCTCCCACCGCGAAACCTGACGCATCCACTTCCAATTCGAATTGGTCTTTTAAAACCGGGTGTGTCAACACTGGTTCACTTGTTACTCGTTGTTTTAGCGTCTCAAACGCATGTTGTTGTTGTGGTCCCCAGTTCCATTCTGCCGTCTTCTTGGTGAGATTGTTTAAAGGTTTAGCGATCGATGCGAATCCTCTGATAAAAAGGCGATAAAAATTGCAGAATCCGAGAAAAGATCGTACGTCCTTGACTTTATTTGGCGTTGGCCAGTCTTTGATGCCTGTGATTTTGATGGGATCCATGCGTGTTACCCCCTTTTCAAGGATTACCCCCAGGTAATCAAGGGACGCAGCATGGAAAGTGCATTTTTCTGGTTTGAAGTAGAGGTCGTATTGTTGTGCTACTTGAAGTACATCTTTTACGGCCGCGATGTGATCGTTGAGGGTTGTCTTCGTCGCGATACCAATATCATCCATATATACTCGTATAATAGTGCCCCGTTGTTCGTGTTTTGAGATTGTGTCCTTATAGATAGCGTTCATCATCGTCTGGAACGTGGCTGGAGAATTGGTAAGTCCGAAGAACATAACCATTGGTTCGAAAAGTCCATAAGGTGTTTTGAACGCTGCCTTATGTTCGTCGCCCTTTTTGATCCGAATGTTGTTGTATCCCCATCGAACGTCAAGTTTTGTGTAAATGTGAGCACCACTCAGGTCTTTGATGAGAGTTTGGATGAGGGGAAGGGGATAATTGTTGCGAATGGTATGTTGGTTTAGTCGGCGATAGTCCTGTACCGGGCGTAGTTTTCCGTCCTTCTTTTTAACAAAGAAAAATGGTGATGCGTAGGGGATTTTGACGGTCTAATGTATCCCTTTTCGAGGTGTTCCGTGATAAACTTTTTCACCTCCTGGTCTTCATTTAGCGATAGGTCGTAAATAGAGCAATTGATATGATCGGGAGCGTCCTTTTCAATTCAATTGCGTGATCCCATTCCCGAGATGGGGGAAATCGATGAGACTCTTCTTCGCTAAATACCTTTTCGAATTCTTTATATTCGACTGGTATTGTTGTTTGTGATGCGGGACCCGCTGCAATGGCCATTTCAGTGGCCGCTCCTTTTATCGAGCATTGAGATTGGAGGAAGGCGATGATGGCGTTCTTTTGATCATTGGATAGAGTGAGTTTGGTGGATTGTCCGATTGATTTGATGATGACTGGATGGACATTTGAACGGATGTTGCCATTTTTCCAGTCGAATTCTGGTTCAAAGGCGCTAGCCAAGGATAGCCCAATAGTATATCTTCTCTTCCTATGTCCGTGACCAGGAATCTCATTTCCCTATGTTCTCCTTTGGTGAGTACTCGGAGATTGACATAATGAGTAATCATCCCCCCTTTGTTAGTTGTGTCGTCAATATTAAATATTTTCCTGGGTTGTGGTAGTCGTGTTTTTCCCAGTCCTAGTGTCTTTACGAATTGTTCATTTATGAAATTTTCTGTAGCTCCCGAATCGACGAGAGCTTTGATGTCGGCCTTGTTGTAACGTGTTTGACAGAGTACTGGAATTCGCATAGAACGGAAGCAAGTTATGTATACAGCGTTACAGCGTAATGCCCTCACCCAGGCCGTTGGGTTCAGGCGTCCCCAAAATCCTTTCTCCCCATCAATTCCTGCATGGCAAGGTCTTTAAACTCATCCGACTCGTTTGCTGCCATGCGGAGCCAATCGTCCTTTCGTTGTGCAGCTGTTCTTTCGTCTGCCACCATCTGGGCGATGTGAAGATCTTCGCCTACTTCACTGCGGTCATCCACTACTTCGGAGCTTCTTGCATTGCTCCAAGGTTGTCGAGGCTGTGTACAATTGCGACTGAGGTGTCCCTTCTTTTGACAATTATAACAGACGACTTCCCTTAGGTCTGGCGGCTGCCGCCTCTTTAAAAATCCTTCTCGTGGTTGGAAAGGGGGTCGTGGACCCCTCCGATCTTGTTCCAATACCGGTGGTCGGGGATTCCTCCGATCTTGTTCCAGTACGTATTCAGCATTCGCTAGTCTTCCTCTAGTTCTAGTACGATCAGCGGAAGTATCCATAGCATTTGGATTGCGATTTGATTGGAAAGCTCTGGGCCACCGCGATGGTGTCCCTTGCGCTTTGAATTGATTGAATTTGTTTTGCATGTGGATCCATTCGCCATGACGCTGGATACTGTTGTTTCGCCATTCTTCGTACGTTTGAGGTTTGTCCAGGGTGTATACCGTTTCGTATAGTTTGCGAGGAAGTCCTTCAGCGAATAGTTCAACCACTAGTGGTTCATCTACTCGATAGCCAGCGAGCCGAACTAGATTTTCGAACTTGGCCACGTACGCGTCAATATCCTGATTTCCCATTTTGATTCCCTTTCGGAGCTCCGCTCGTGCTCTTTCTTCTCGTAAGGTGTCGCGGAATTGTCGTTTGAATGACAACTGGACACTATCCCATAACCATGGATTTGTGGGGTCAATATGATTGACCTGTACTTGTAGTCTCATCCAAGCACTGATGGATCCTACCCATTCGGTGACGTGAGGTCCTTGTATATAGGTGAGGAATAACATAGCTTTTTGGAATGGTACTGCCATCATTGGATTATTGATATTGATGCCTTCATATAGTTCCCATTGAAGAAGGAATTCTTCTACCTTGGATCGATCTCCCGTGAATATGGTTGGGGCGTTACCCCACAACTTATCACTGTGTTGTCCTGGTACTCCACCTAGTCCTCCTACTGGTGGGATTCCTCCTCCTGGTGGACCTCCTCCTGCTGGCGGGACTCCTCCTCCTGGTGGACCTCCTCCTCCTTGTGGGCCTCCTCCTCCTGGTGGACCTCCTGGTGATCCTCCACCTGGTGGTCCTCCAACTGGTGGTACTTGTGCTCTCCAGCTCTGTGGGATCCGGATGGGAAATCCTCTTCCTGGAAAAGGATCTTGATCTGGGGGATCTGGTCGATCTGATCCCGCGATACGTAAGTCTGCTAGTTCATCGAGTGTAAACGTTCTTCCTGCGAGTTGATGTGTGGTTTGGGTAGTCATGGCTGGACTAATGTGTAGCTGTTCGGTAACTCTTGCTAGTTGCTCTACAATGGGTACTGATTCTTGAATTGTAATGGTTTCTGGTTCTTCCTGTTGAACCGATTCTACTTCGGATGGTATGGTGGTAGGGGACGGAGGTAGTATTGCTCCCAGTGATTGAGCTTCTGATCGAGTGAGTTCGCTTATAAGGATGTCCAGTCCGTATGAGGTAGGAGCAAGTCGACGTCCTTCCCACTCTCTAGCCCTATCAAACCACTGTAACTCTACCCAGCAAAGGTGATCGTTGTTAAACTCAACTGGGTGAAGGAATGCGTCCTCTCCGTCTCTGGCGTAATAACCTTCGATATCGTCAACTGTTGTCCACGCTGCACTCTTGGTAAAACGTTGTGGAACAGTTCTCGTTCCCCTTTGTGCAAACCAGAGAACTGGTTCTCCGAATGTCGTCCAACGACTTGCGGTTGTATCTTGAGACGCCACGATGAAAAGCTTGGTCTTAATGTAGCGTTATCACCTAACGCTGGCCTGACTTAGGCGACTTGTGAGGCGTGACAAGATGGAAATACGTAACGGCCGATGGATACACCAACTCAAAGAGATTGGGTATCTTTAGTATGATCACAAGGGACAATGTCCACAAGGATGAGAGAGAGAGAGAAGCGATCACTTAGTACCCGAGGTACCAGTATACGAGACAAGGTGATGATTCGAGAAGACCAAGCTAGAGAGCCTTGGTCTTTACTACACGACTTATATACAATTACACGCTGGCTTTAAAGCGCAGCTGGAAATCCAAACACTAGTACCGCTATCCTAGTAATGAGTAATCCTAGTACAGCTATCCTAGTAATGAGTAAGTGTCCGTTCTAATAATACCTGAAACACCGGTAATCCCAAGCACCGGCGACGCATAAGTGTCCATGACTAATATATGCTTACTATCGTAGTCATAACCGAATAGTAAGCAGTCCGAAACTCCGGAACTCTTGTCATCCTTCAAAGTCAGCAACAAAACGATGTCCACGTGACACAACCAGCCAACCACGAAGCTTGCGTCAAGGAGACACGGACCATTTCGGATTACTCAGGTGATGTCTCCTGTCAACTATCGACTCGAACTTCCCACGCAGTGGAGCATCCATGATGTCTTCCACACAGATATCCTTACCCCTTACAAAGAAACGCTGACTCACGGCATAAACTATCAACGCCCACCACCAGAATTGGTAGGAGACATGGAAGAATATGAGGTCGAAAAAGTATTAGACTCGAGAAGACATGGGCGCGGGCGCAAATTACAATACCTAATCAAGTGGAAAGGCTACACCGACTCGGACAACCAGTGGGTCCCATGGGACGATGTCCATGCGGACAAAGAGATAAGGAAGTTCAAACAGTCTAACCCACAAGCTGAGATTCACATAAAAGCAGGGACGACGGAACAACCAATATTCTCAGTTCCCACTGCAATGTCTCATGTCCCACTCACCATCATCCACATTGACAAGCTTCCTGAGGTTAACACCCTCACCACCTATGACACCTGTAACAATGTCGATGACCAGTACTGCTCTGAATTTGAGCATGTCAGGGCCGCAGCCATCAATGACCAAGCTGCCCAAGACCTGGCCGAGGCTCGCAGGCGATTTCCCACACCTGCAAGCGGCCGAGTGGAGGAAGATGAGGACGGAGTACGGCCTCTTGAAGGAGGTGATGACAGCGTGGAGACAGGATCAGGTGGTGAAGAGAACAGTGGCAGAGAGACGGATGAGGATACGGTTGCTGATGAGGCAAGTATCCTCCAGCCCTCCACTGCCAACACCTCGACCACCGCTGTCGACTACATTAGCAGCGACGACGAAGACAACAACAACAACACCTACCACGACACTCACAGTGAAGACGAAGACAACGATAGCGATGAGTCCTACCACGCCACCTGGGTTGTCTGCGTCCAGTGCGACAACCCCCCCAACTATTGCCACTGCGCTCCCATCCCTGTACCTTCCTTCCAAATCCGCGTCCTTACCGGCGAAACCCGTGATGAGGCGTCCCGACCACCTGCAACTGCTGTTGTCTACAGACCAACGGCCGAAACGGGATACAAAGCCTGGGGCTTACCCCCCTACCGGGAAGAATGTGACCCATCGCCCCTCACTACGTGCCGAGCGCATGCAACGTGGATCCCTATCCGTGCCGTATCACCTACCCCAGGCGGATTCATCCTCAACAACGGGATGAATTGGGTGCCGATGGTCATCGAACACGACGGACGACGCATCCCTGCAAAGTATGTGCGGGTCCGGATGCTCGACAACCCGGAGGTGTTTGGAACGATGGGGCGGTACTCACCCATTTACCGAGCCGACATCCACACCGAACCATGCAGAGACATGGGCCCCGCTGCTGAGTATTCCAGAGACAAACTCCAGTACTTCCGCGCTGACTTCCATGGAAAGCGCCAGGTAGACGAGGCCCTTGCTAGGCTGGGAGACATATCCCTCCAAGCCGAAGTAAGGCGTTACCGCGCATCCACGGAGGTCGTCGCGGAACTCAAAGCGGCCATCAAGAAACTTGAGGATGACATCTACGTCCATGTCGACTGAGCGCGACATTCGGCGACAAGACTAGGGCGAGCGCATGCCCTCAGGAGGGTGCAGGACGAGCACGAGACAGACATCGGACTTACAATGGTGACTAATTGGGTAGTTGAGCGTGGGCACTCACCCTTGTGAAGGGGGTGATGTAACAGCGCGAGTGGTAAGCAGGATGACGAGTCGCTCCTGAAGCTTACCAACTGAGTGGACGGACTAATCCATGTACGATACAATGACTGATGCTCTTAGTGAGCTGTACTATACGATGACTGATGCTCTTAGTGAGCTGCTGACATATGAGGACATACGATTAGTAGTAGTAGTAGTATTATGCATCATCACTGTTGAGAGTAGACGCCTATAGTTATAAGGAAGCTGTCGACTGTTGTGGTCGACAGCTTGGATTTCTTGTACACTTCTCCTCTTCTCAAATCGATCGGTCTTGACTCATCTCTCTCTTTGTCGGCAAGGGCCATTGGAGTCAAGAACAAGCAAGTCTAGATACAACCGTGCTTGTATCTAAGCGAAACACCCAAACTCCGCCTTTGAGCGTTGAGACGATTACTCAGCCTACGTGCTTGAGGATTTGCTAAGTCACCGCGTTCATCCCTTACATTGCCTAAGTCAGGCTCACATGCAGCTTGCACGTAACATCTCCTATCTGATACCTAGGGGTGTCATGATGCTTGACCCATGACTGCTGCGCTTTCTTCATTTGTCCTTGTGCTTGTTGCCTTATCTCCTTCAATTGTTTTAGTCTTGTTTCAACTTGTGGTATTGGCAATGTTTTATCTGTCCAATTAGTGCGTGGGTGATATCCCATCAGCAACCTAAAGGGAGACTCGCATGTGGATTCGTTGATCCAGTTGTTATGTGCGAACTCGGCTAGCGCGAGGTATTCAGCCCAGTTGTCCTGTCTTTCATTAGCCCAAAATCGAAGATACTGCTCCAACCATTGGTTAGTGCGCTCTGATTGTCCGTCGGTTCGTGGATGGTAAGCAGTCGAGATATTTTGCTGTATTCCCAGGATTCGACACAGTTCCCTTGTGAACTTTGATGCGAATCGGGGATCTCGATCGCTGATAATTTTTGATGGTAGGCCAAACTGTGCTACCACGTGTTTGGCGTAGAGTATGGCCGTCTCTTCTCCTGATATTTCTTCTTTGCAGGGTATGAATACCGATGCCTTCGAGCAGTCATGGTCAGTGACTGTGAGTATGGAGTCATATCCTCTTGACCCCGGGATTTTAGTGATAAAGTCCAATGCTACTACTTCGAATGGCATTGCTTCTGGTTTTGGGAATATCGGTTGTAGTGGCGCTTTCGTTGTACGTGTGTTGACCTTGCATCGTTGGCAGTCAGCGCATCCCCGGACATATTCTGCGATGTTTTGTTTCATTGTGGGCCACCAGTAGTGTCGTTCTACTAGTTGTGTTGTTCGGTTTATTCCTGGATGTCCATGAACGGGGGGGTCGTGATGTGCGGAGATTACTTCTCTGATTTCCTCCATCGGGCCCGTGATAACTAGCCTCTGCCCTTGATACCACCAAAGTCCATCTGCTTTGCTTAGTTTGTGGGGGTCGACCCACTTGCGTATCCTTTCCTCGTCCTGTCGCGGGGTGGTTGTGATAGTTCGTACGAACAATTTGTTTGGTAGAACTGTGACGTCTTCATTATCTTTCTCTCCCTGGTTGTAATCAGGGCGTCGTGATAGGGCATCTGCTCTTCCATTAGCGGTTCCTTTGACGTGATGTATTTCGAAGTTGTATTCCGCTAGTTCCAAAACTTCTCTGGCAATCCGTCGACTGATTTTCTGGGGGTCTCGCCAGTACCGAAGGTTGAGGTGGTCAGAGAATATGCATACTTTGTGTGGGGATCCTGCCAACAAATGTCTCTAGTTCCTCAGTGCTTTCACGATGGCTAACAGCTCGAGGTTATAGATGTCATAGTTGCGTTCGGCTGCATTGAGCGTCACCAAGTAGTACCCCACTGGGTGTCGTTTTCTGTCTGCTTTCTTCTGGAGTAGTACTGCTCCAATGGCGAATCCTGATGCGTCTACTTCTAGGTCAAATTGTTGGGTTTGGTCTGTGTGTGCCAGTGTAGCGTTATCACCTAACGCTTGTTCGACTTGAACACTTCTGCGGCGTGAAGAACGAGTGTACGGATGAATGGTGATAGTCACTGGCAACTCAGCTTCAGTTGCACTGCCACTAGGTCGTTTGACTTGACACTAGGGTATCCAAAGGATAAGCTTCAATCGATAGATTGGAAGAGACGAAGAATCGACTGGTGATGATTCAAGAAGACCAAGCTAGAGAGCCTTGGTCTTTACTACACGACTTATATACAGTTACGCGCTGGCTTTAAAGCGCAGCTTAGAATCCAAATCCTAGTACCGCTATACTAGTAATGAGTCATAGTCCGTTCTAATAATACCTGAAACACCGGTGAACCCAAGTACCGGCGACGCGTCAGTGTCCATGACTAATTGAGGCTTACTATCGTAGTCATAACCGTATAGTAAGCATCCCGAACTCCGAGATCTCGTAATGATGATGATGATGAGTCCACGACATGTCAAAACGTGACATTACCCCTTTTTCAGGTAGAACGTCCTCGTTCAAACACCCAGGGAATAATGGTCGCACCTCTGCTGACTGAAACCTCCTGATCCATAATCCGCTGTAGTCCGTTAGCCTCCTCTAGTCGGCGTGTACACTTCCTTATCTCATTGCCAACCACATACTGCTCATTCTCCAGAGCCGTGATCCGCTCCGCTAACTCGGAGTACCGGCTGGTGATAGCCCGGTATCGCAGGACCTCCGCCCATAGCGACCGATCTGGGATCTGCCCCATGGCCAGGTCGACCCCATGGCGATCACCAAAGTCCTGTCGCAAGTACCGCATTTGGTCATGCGTATAATGGCGGTTGTTATCCACGTTGTCAAAGTCAGGAGCAGCGTGTACTTCACCTTGTTGAATGTCCCCGCCCTTCGTCATGCATCCATAGACGATGGGGTTGTTGCCCGGCATCACATGGATGTATTTGGCGACGGTAAGATGACCATTCTCGGTCATCTTGAAGTTGATGAACCTGGGGGGTATGTTTAGTTCGAACCCATCAGGGGCGTCAGCCTTGTCCCGATTGCGCTGCTGCTCGGCTGG
>WITN01001666.1:0-14659 GCA_015025155.1 Lactarius quietus | reverse complement strand
ATTAGAAGCAAGAATATGGAGCCTTGATTGTCTCCACTAATGGAATTGGTTCTAAAGATATTCCAATCTCTTCAAAGAGAGATCGAATCCAGACCAACTGTCTACTCGTATCTGAGATAGACATGTATTCTGCTTCTGTGGAAGACAGTGCAATAGATTTCTGCGCTCTAGAATTCCAACAGAATACTCCATTAGCTAATTTAACTAAGTAGCCTGTAGTAGACTTTCTCGTTGTTGGGTCAGAAGCCCAATCAGAGTCTGCATACGCTAATAAACCCCCATCGCTTTGCCATTATAGACTAAAGCGTAACTAGAAGTACCAATGAGATAGCGGCAAATATATAGTGCCCTATTCAAATGGTCTTGTGTGGGGTTTGCAGCGTACTGTGCAAGTTTAGTCACTGCATAGGCAATGTCTGGTCGAGTTCCAATCATGATATATAGGAGTGATCCTATTACTTGTTGGAATGACGCGCGAATTTCTGGGTCTGGTGAACCTTTATTGGGTACTGGTTGATACCCTTCAGGTAGCGGTGTGGGAACCGCTTTTGCGTTTGTGAGTTTATAACGCTGCAGCACTTTATGTAGATAATCTACTTGATCAACAAGGATTCGACCCTTGGATTTAATTATGCGCATGCGTAAGAACTCTTGGGTATCACCAAGGTCACAACATTCCCAGATTTTCATAAAGCGTTCTTTAGGGAACTAATGTCTGACTTGTTCTTTCCAAGGAATAGAACATCATCAACATATACTATCACTACAATGGTTTTATCTGCATTAACAAATAAACCTGAGTCTGATAGTAAGCGTGTGCATCCTAACGTAGCCATGGATTTATCAAGCACTTTCCACCATGCTAAAGCAGCTTGTTTTAGTCCATATATGGCATGCTTTAAACACATCACTTTATTTTTGTGGCGGGGGTTTTTAAACCCTTCAGGTTGTTCCATATATAGCTCCTCATCGAGTTCACCATATAGGAAGGCTGTTTTGATGTCTAATCCGGAGATGTGCCAATCTTTTAACGCTGCAAGCGCTAACATCATCCAACAGTCTCAAACCGTACCACGGGTGAGAATATTTCGTCATAATCAATGCCTTCAACCTGATAAAAGCCTTTGGCTACAAGCCTGGCTTTCTTCCAGCCATCTGACTTTAAGTCAAATACCCATCGATTTCTGATGACCTTTCTGCCTTTCGGCGGGTCAACAAGTTCAAAGACTTTGCGTTTGCGAAGAGACTCTAACTCTTCACGACACGCTTTACGCCACTCCTCCTGTATATCACTTGGCATTTTTAGAATGTCCCTAAAGGTCCATTCACGTATATTGGAGGTATCAGGTGATTCCAGATCTAGTGGTGAAATTGCTTTGGCAAGCAATAGATCCAGGAATTTGACTCCCCCTTCCTGAGCAAGACGGGTCAGCAACTGCTGATCTACTTCATCCTCTGAGTGTGCGAAGAGTCACTCTTAGTACTTGGAGAATCAGGCTCGATTTGCTCAGGAATTCCTCCTGGAATCGGCTGATCTTGGCGTAAACGCTGCCGAGAGCTACCCGGCTGGTTTGTTACCAGTTTTCGCCAAGTACGACTTCGCTCAATGTCTGCTAGCGTTTTGCTAGGAGGTTTATCTCCATAGACATTTTCAGGAAGAGTAGTTGTTTTCCTCAAACGTCCAGATCTCCTCGGTTCAAATGGAGGAGGTACAGGATCTGGTACGGGAGGCAGAGCTTGCAGCTCATCAGGCTGAACAGCAGCCTCAGGTTCATCTGGAACCTGATCAACCCCGTCGGGTTGTCGAGCACGTCTCCCTTTGAGAAGCTCGGGAAGTGGTGAGTCAAGATCACCAGGAGTGGTGTCTTCAGACGCATCAATGGGTGGTTGATTAGATGGTGATTTATTCAACTGGGTTGTTCCCCTTGTTCTACCGTCTTTTGGTCCAGTAGTACAATTAGGAAATAACATTTCATCAAACAGAGCTTTGTCTGAATAGAATACGGTATTATGGTGATGCATAAAGGCATCGCCTTTCATTCCAGAAGGTCTACCTAAGTAGATCATAAGCTCGCTTTTGGGGGATAATTTGTTTATACGCCAAGCTTCTGGGATGTGCACATAAGCACCGCATCCAAACACTCTGAGATGTGAAATGTCTGGAATTTCATCGTTTAATAGAAAATATGGTGTTTGCCATTTAAGGCGACTCATAGGTGTTCTATTATAACAATGTACAGCATGTAATACTGCAAATTCCCACCAAGACTGTGGTATACAAGCATCAAGTCGCATTGACTGTGCTTTGTCCATTATAGTGCGCATAAAGCGTTCAGCACGCCCGTTTTGCTGTGGCGTGTGAGGTACGCTTTGTAGCACTGTAATGCCGTCATCCTTTAAAGTTTTAAGGAACACATCTGATTTATATTCACCGCCGGCATTGGACATCCACTCTTTTATGGTAGTGTTAAATTGATTTTTAATTAACGCTACCATTGTTTAAGCACGCCAATAGCCAAAGCTTTGTCGCGCAAGAGTGATACCCATGCATATGAAGTATAATCATCTAGAAAGACAATAAAATACTTATATTTATGGTATGACGGTATAGGGAAGCTCTTTAGATCGGAATGAATACGATTAAAAGGAGCTTTAGCCCTAGTATCAGATGGAGGATGAGATGCTGCAGGCATTTTGCCTTGCGCACATCCTGGACAAATACCATCAGTTATAGGAATTGTAATTCCATCGGGAAAACCCTTTGTATAGTCCTTAGCATGTCTTAGAACCTCTTTGGATGGGTGTCCGAGGCGACGATGCATAAGATCGTAATCTACTTTGTAGATCAGTGGCATTTCTGCCGACTGTGCTTCTACTTCAATAGATTGCGCATCTAACCAATATAATGGATGTCCATTTAAAATGGGTTTACATTGGACAAATGATTGTATTTTATGGTATAAGGTAATATGTTGCGCGTTGCCCATTACACGCATACCTTGTTGTAAGAATGCTCCCATAGAAAGCAACCGCGTTGTCATTTTAGGTATGTAAAGGACTGGATGTACTCTAGTAGTTACTAGAGCGTCATTTATATAATGCTTTAAAAGCACTGTTCCAGATCCTTCTACATAAATAGTATTAGACGCAGTTCTAACCGGTATCTGGTCAGATTCTTCTGCTGGCTCGTACTCAATGAAGTCACTAATATTATTAGTGAAGTGCGCCGAAGCTCCTGAGTCTAATAGCCACATGGAGCTTATTTTCTCCCGACACTTAGCACACTGTGTGAAATATTGACCGTGCTCGCATTTCAAAACATCAAGCGCGCCGATATTCATACTATACAATGGAGACACTACAGACGGTACATTTTTATTTTTACAACTTGGTATCCTTATACTTTTTAGTAAGAGGTCCAAGGCTGTCTGACTGTCAGCATTGTATAAGTGCTGTGTGAGAAAGGCGTACCTTTCTTCATCTGTTCCCCAATCAAGGGAAATGGTGTCCTCGCTGTTCATCATCGGGTCCCAAGCTGAGAGATCAGCCTCAGGCGTTGGTGCACGAGACCCTGCAGGAGTCACATCGCGAGACCCGTATAATTGGTCTATGATCCGCATTTCTGGAGTTGTAGGCTCCAGTACCTCTCCACGCATCATGGCTTCTCCTTGTCTCCGCACGAAGTCCTGATGTTGTCTGTAGACAATATCCATCAGCTCGTTTGAACTACGAGCTCTGAGAGTTTGTGTATGCGTGCATTTACCATGCGCATCTTTAGTATAAAGATGGTAGGTTTTGCCAGACGCAACAGCAACTTCCAGAGGAGGAGGAAGAGTGGGATGATCGACATACCCTACTTCGTGTAGTTCATACTCCCCTGCTTCGGGAGTTGGAGCACGATTCTCTTTATCAGAGTCACGTGAGTCCATTGACATATCATCGAAGACGGAGGCCAATTCTGACACACCGTAGGTAGTTGTGCACTCAAAGTCCTCCGTATATTTGGAAGGACCCAGCTGCGACATGTCAATATCGACTTCGGAGTCATACTCCTTGTCGTGGTTCCAATTGGAACGTGTGCGGACTTCTTGATCGAATCAGAGAAGCGCTGCTCAAGCGTCTTCGTCGTTTGGATAGTTGCTGGGACTTCCAAACGCTCAGCGAGCGTAAGTGCGTTGTTTACGGAGGGGTAGATGCCTGAAGTCCTAGTAGTAGGAGGGGACTTAGAGATGGTGCAGGTGGTAATAGATGAATGCCCAATATGGGCGATAGTGGATGAAGTGGGAGATGGGAGTGCGGCGATGGAAGCGATATGGGAGTGGCCTTGAGGTTGACCACGACCCTTGCCCTTGACGAACTTGCCACGTCCTGCACCCCTGGTACCGCGCTGGTTATTAGACCGCTGCTGGTTGGAAGGTGTGGTAGACGATGAAGGCTGCGGCTGACCACCTTGCTTAGAAAAGCGAGGGTTGTTGCGCTTGCGCTTCACGGCAGAGATCTTCTGGGCCGATAGCCCACTCTTGACCCGTCCTCGGTTAGCTTCTGTCTCATAGTGATTTATAACAGTTGTCCGGACATCGACCAATGAAAGTTGGTCAAGCCGGGTGGATGAGAGGATAATGGGAATGAGGTGTTCCCATTTGGATGGAAAGTTAGCCATGAGGATCATAGCTTGTAGGATTGGGTCAAGCTCCATGTTTCGCGTAGATATACCGAAGCCTAACTTGACTTCAGAAAGGCGTCCAATGGCAGCAGCCATTTTGTCAAAGACTGGACCAGGGTGCTGGTTCGGATTGAACTGAACACTAATCACCTCCTTGAAGTCTTTGTAGATGCTTGGTACAGAAGGAATAGAATAAGCATCATGAAGGTTACGCCAGAGGTTGTCAGCCTCAGTATAGGAAGCAAAATTCTGCTGGATAGCAGCGGAGAGACGAAGGGTTATGTTGCCAATAGACATGGAGTTCTTATCCTGCCAGTTCTTCACTGCAGAAGGGTAAGTCTCCATCGCTTCATCGTAAGTCTCAGTTTCTGCTTTAAACAACTCCATCTGGACATTGTAAGCATCCCGGTCATTCTTAGAAGCGTCTTCAGCAATGTCCTTGGGCTGTACAGGTTTGAAGGGTTTGATAGGGGCAGTGTGAGTGCCATCAACGAAACCCCAAAGACCTTGTGCCATAAGAAAGGCTTTCATCGCACGCGCCCAGCTGCCATAGTCCTGACCATCAAAGACAGGGACGAAGGTATTAAGTTGGGACGACATAGTATCTGTGAAGGCTGATGAGACATCAGCATGCTATTCACAATACTGGTATGAGTAAAAGAGAGAGCCTAGGCATTAGCTATCTCCTCGTACTAGCGAGGTAGAAGCTGCCCCAGGGGTCCGTCACATTCTCCTCCGAGAACTGGTCAGTGCCTCACGATGGGGTCTTATTGCGCCCTTCAAGGGACACAATGCCAGGTTGCCAAAGGTAACCTCGATGGTGTTGTTGACAACAGCAACTGTAGTTAAACAGCTCGACAATCATCGTCGTTCACAATGAACACAATGGTACCCATGTAGCAGGGCCCATAACCTGTTGCGCAGCAACCAGCGCAGCAAACAGTGTTATGGAGTCTCACCTTATGAAGGTATAGAGACTGATAGAGAGATTTGTAGAGTGTGTAGCTCAAGTGTGCGTAGAGTGAACGACTTGTATTCTTAGAGGGGCTCTACTCCCCTCATTTATAGGAAAACTGGTCCCTATGGTCCCACCACGTCCGTTTGCGTAAAAGTGATGTGAAACACCCCAGAAGTCTTCAATATCACCACGTGTGATACTGATAAGACTTGCGCCCTCCATATTGGAGTTGCGCCCACTTTGTGCGTAAGGGAGTACCCTAATATGGTAATCATATGTACGATACTACTGTAATGTTGTAACTGCTATAGATAAGATACATATGTACTTATTACGTTTCAACAACTAGTACCAGTATAAGTATGAGGTCATATGGAACAGTGCTGAATACAGTGGAACATCATGAGTGGTAAAAGTATGTCATGAGGTCAAGACAACACACAGGGGTGGGAAGTACAAACTAGAAAGCAAAAATGGTCCCAATGATAGTCCATATGGTAACACATGCTGTGGCAAAAGTTCAGACAAAATGGTAGACAAATATGGCACACATGGCCAATTGTAACAGAACAAGAGATAAGGAAGTTCAAGCAATCTAACCTGACTGCTGAAATTCACATAAAAGCAGGCCAGGTTGACCCTACAAACAACATCACCTTCTCACCTCTCATGGCCCACATTCCCCTCACCATCATAAACATTGACAACATCCCCCACATCAACACTCTCACCACTTATGATGAGTGGAATAACATCAATGATGTAATGCCCAACAGGACCTGAGCCTGACTTAGGCTAATTGGTACGCAGTGACGAAACAGGATGACTTAGCAACAACGCGTCTACACTCGAAGGTGAGACTATATGAGGACACTAGGATGTGCCTCCCTAAGATGCCTTGACCTTTACTGAGTGTCCAGCGACTCTGAAGAGAGAGAGAGAAGAGAAGCCACCTGCTGATTCCGGAAGGTACAAAAGTGTCAAGCTGTCAACCACAACAGTCGACAGCTGCCTTATAACTAGCCTCCAGCAGTACACCTTCATCAGCGATACCGCCACTACCACTAATGCTTCATAATCGTCCACTAAGCCCATGAGTAATCATACACATCGTATGAGTAACCAACCAGTCCTTCTCGGTAAGATTCAGGAGCGACTTGTCATCCTGCTTACCCATCATCAAAGTAACAGTGCATAACAAATGACCCTCTGTGTTCAACCATTGAACATGTTTGAGAAGCTGCTGAGCAGGCCAAGCGTGACCTGAAAGAGGCTCACCACCAATTCCCCACACCCACAAGGGGACAAGTGGAGGAAGACATGGGTGGACAACCAATTATGACAGAAGATTATGCAAGCATGAAGAGAGGACCAGCTGAGGCGGTGCTGCCATCGAGGGAGGAGAGACAACAGAGGGCAGAGTACCTGACACAGCAAGTATACTGTTACAATTCAGTTGGTATGGTGTTACAATTCAGCAGGTGTAAGCGTGATGACAAGTCGCTCATGAAGCTTATGATGGATTGCTATGGGCTTGCTAACACTCACACTACTATGACTGATATGTTACTGTATGATTACTGAGGCCTGGTAGTAGTGGCATGATCACTGATGAAGGCACATGCCTCTGTACTGTTATAAGCGTGCTGCCAAATGATGTATTTGGCAGCTTGACCTTCTTGTAGAACTTGTGTCTTGTCTCTGAAATCTAGCAGCCTCTCTACTCTTCCATTCACAACCACTAAGGAGTGTCTCCAGTCAAGCACTTCCTCATACCGTGTCTTAGGGAAGCACCTTCAAGTGTCTTCAGGAACTGCACTTACATCAGTGTCAGCAGCTTTGCTCAATTAGGAAAGTCAGCAGCTACATTGGCAGCTGCCCAAAGACTCGGCAGATCAAGTTTGGCAGCTTTCTTTGGCAGCTCCTGCATGCCAGCTTCGCCATCACATCTCCATTGTAATGATCATAACAGTAAGCGGGATGACAAGTCACTCCTGAATACTTACTCAGCCGTGTTGTGGACTTATTCAGTGTACAATATGATGACTGATACTCTTAGTGGACGATTACTGAGCAAGTAGTAGTATTACCAACCAAGTAGTAGTAGTGGCGATGTCGCTGATGAAGGTGTGTCCCCTTTGGTCATTATAAGGAAGCTGTTGACTGATGTGGTCAACAGCTTGGACTTCTTATCACCATACCCACTTCATTGTATCCAAGGCTCTTTCTCTGTTCCACATGTTGGGCATATGGCCCTTGTCTGTACCACTATCAACGAACCATCAGCATCCGTGCATCAGACACTTTGAGCTCCACCTTTGTGCATTGAGATAAGATCCATACGGGATCACAGGACTCCACCTTAGTGTGTTGAGACGTCATTCAGCCTTTGCGCTTGAATATAGGATCTGCTAAGTCACCATGTTCACCTCATATTGCCTAAGTTAGGCTCACGTGCAGCTTGCACGTAACACCAAGACTCTTTCCGCTGTTCCACACTTTGGGCATTTGGCCCTTGTCTGCATTACTGCAATATCCAACTTCAGCCTTCATGCTAGAATGCTTTGAACTCCACCTTCACGCATAGAGATAGGATCCATATGGGATCACGAGACTCCACCTTTGCATGTTGAGACAATACTCAGCCTTTGTGCTTGAGTCCAGGATTTGCTAAGTCACCGCTGTAACGATTTGGGCGAAGGTCAAGGGTAAGTGGGATGATGAGTTGCTCCCTAGTGCTTACCAAGAAGAAGAATCAGATTACTCATAACCAATGTACGATTACTCAGAGTATTAGTGTAGGATTACCAAGGAGTAGTAGTAGTGGCGGCATAGCTGACGAAGGCTTGCAGCCAAGTACGGATATAAGGGAGCTGTCAACCGATGTGGTTGACAGCTTGACGCTTTTGTACACTCTCTCAATCCAGTCAGCTTCCTCTCCAGATGCACTCTGGTCGACTTAATGGACACAAACCTTAGGGAGGCACTTTCAGGTGTCCTCAACCAAGTCACGCCTTTGAACAATTGACTCTACACTGCTAAGTCATGTTACTCCTTGCCATTGCGTACCAAAGCCTAAGTCAGGCTTGGCCGCTGCAGGCATTACAACCACGTTCACCTTACATCGCCTAAGTCAGGCTCACATGCAGCTTGCATGTTACGTCCATGCTCAAGTTAAGCAAGTGCATAACCTGTGCATTACAATGGGGGAACAATCAAGTTGAGTAAACAATAGAGGTGAGCTGTATGGACAAGTAGAAAACATCTGGTGTAAATTGAACAGTTGGAAATGAAGTAATCAAGGTGATTAGACCAGAGGTGTTGTGTGGCCACGTGCTCATGACAGTGAATTTGGCATGCTTGAGCTTGGTCTGAAATTGTTACCTAGATACATTAGATTAACATAGTGTAACGTTTCCACTGAACGTTGATCCGACTTGGATCCGATGGGTCTTCCTTGCTTCAACTCTGAGCAAAGCGCACGGCTTCTGAACTCAGGAACGTCTTGAATGACTTGTAAAGGGCGAATAACCAATAAGGTCTCCTACTACCGCCTAGCTTGAGGTTTGTTACAAGGTGGCAACGCCTAACACTTAAGTTGGCAACAAGATAGTCACAAAGAACAATGACTCTGCTATAAGACTGTCTGAACTTCCTGAGAAGAGTACAGGTGGATTTCAAGACAACTAAGCTAGCGAACCATAGCGCAACTTGTATAGTATTTATAGTAATTGTCCGTCAAGCCACAAAGGCGACACACATAGTATGAGTAGTGAATAATAAGCATGATGACTCACATCAATCAGTACATGAATAAGACATCAATAAGCCATAAGTAAGCGTCCCCACCAATGAGTGACCAAGCACTTCTAACCAGTGAGTAAGCAACCATGGGGCATCACTAAGCCCACCTCATTGCATCAGTAAGCAAGAACAATAAGCAAATAGTAAGCATAAGTGGGAAAATGTCATCCACAACACAAATCGCCATGCAACAGTAAGCAATGGCCTCGGCGCTAACACAGGCGCTCCTTGGACTAATCCATCTTGAACACATACCCAAAAGGGGATCAAACCCGGCCCGCTGGAGTGCGTCCCAACGGCAGCCATGGCCCACTGATATCGGCAGCCTCAGGTCGCTGGTCTTACACCACGCAATCGCTATTTGTCGTCGTTGGTCGTCTTCGGGACACAACTGTCTTCCGCCAATTCCATGGCTTCTTCCAACGTCCCCTGAGTTATGAGTTAGGCCAGATACGTACTGTGGCCCGGGACAATCCTTCTGCGCGCCCCCCTGAGTTATTGTTTAGGTCAGATCCCGTGACCTGGGGGTTTATCACATGACCGTGTCATGTGACCCTCATCCGTCCTGTAATAACCTTCCTGCCAGCATCTGGGGTTCTACCGCGAGTTATCAGGTTACTCACAAGCTGGCGGACTCTGCACGCCTCGTCATAAGCGAGGTAGCTGTCGTCTTCTGCTGCTACGAGTGCGCGTACGGCCTCTTCTTCTTCGATGTCTTTTTGATCACGTGCCTCCCAGGTATGCGCCTCTGGGTAATCATGGCAACTTTTCCAGTGTTCGTGCAGGCATTTGCGCTGTCTTCGGCTTAGAGCAGGGTCTGAGCATAACACATAGGATAAACTTTGGGTGGTATAGTAACAGCTCAACAGCAAGGAGTTTCAAAGATTGGGCCAGTTTTGTGGACCCAGCAGTATCGCCAGAGTCCACCAGGTTGCCGGCCCAAGTTGGTCCAGTCAGGATCACTGCACAATTCTGCATACCCAACATCAATGTGTGTGCAAATTGACTTACATTTGAAGTCTGATAACTCTGCAGACAAACATTTTTGTTTAATATATTGTACAGGATGGACAGCAACATACTGTGCACATCACCAAGACCATGAGTAAACAGCACACAACTAGCTTTGGTAGAGTCAAAGGGCTCTCAAGGAGATCTATCTCCCCAATCATATTCATATTTTTTAGCTATTTATTTGATAGCTTCTACTCATTGCATTAAGTCCAATTAATTTAGATTAAAATATTAAGAAAATATTTTATTATCAAACTATGTACATGTTTTGTTAATCTACTGTGCCCCCCCTCTCCCCCGCTCATGCACACTGAGCTAGGTGGCTCACTCAGGTGGCACGCCACCCCGCTCACCTACCCTCGCCCACCCGTGTCGCGCGGCCGCACCACCGCCCCCCCCCCCACCCCCCTCCCCCCGGCTCACGTCGCCTGCCTGGTTGCGCACCAGACCGCACTCAGTTCCACCCCCCTCTTGACACGCATGCGGCCGCATCGTCCCCGTCTCCGGCTTTCCTCCCTGGCGCGCACCCAAAGAGGGTCACGCGGGAGAGGTGGGAGGTGGCGCTTCCCAAGCAGGAGGGAGGGGGACGGGGGTAGATGGGGTGGCGGTGTGCGTACGAAACCTGGGGGAGGAAGGTTGCACCATGGCCCTGGGGCGTGAATGGGAACGCGCGGGGTGCTCCCCTTGTATACCCCCTCACCCCCACCCCCACCCCGTCTGCATGTTAAAGGGGGAGGTGTGGGTGCCCTGTCGTCCACGACGCGTTCGCGTACCGTTTTTGTTTGTTAGCGGTGGGTGGAGGCAGGGGACAAGGGGGCGGGGGCTTACCTTGCCTGCGCCATCTTGCGCGTAAGGGGAGGTGGGGGCCTCAAGAGGGGAGGGGGTTCCCTCACCGCACGCCCCCCCGTTCGCATGTGAACGTGGTGGGGGGCTTATCCCCGCCCGTCCCACATCCCATGTGTGCGTGTCCTGTTCACGCATAGTCAAAGGCGGTGGAGGGGGGAACTGGGGGGTGTACCTTTCTGGCGCTCTTCTGTATTCCTGTGGCAGCGGGGGCACAAACGGGGGGCGCGACGGGGGGCGCAAACATGGGTGGGCAAACGATGGTACGTGCCATACCAAAAGGGAGGGTGAATAAACGGAATGCTGAACGTGTTGTTTGCCCCTGTTTGTCATCTATTTACATCGCGCAAATATAGAGAATAAAAATAAAAATAAAGTTCAAAGTTGGAGACCGAATTCAAGACCAAGGTTTGGGTCACGTGATGTGTTAAGGGAGGGGGGCAGCTGGGCCAGTTCTGGCAGGTTCTTGGCTCAAACTGAGTTCAGCGCGTCCCAAGTGTTTCCCAGCGTGGAAAGCCCTCAAGACAACCCTCATCCGAGTCCACGGAGGCATAGCCACACAATGCGGCTGAGCCTACCACCTTCGAATCATGGTGCTCCCCTCAAACTCGCCCTCTCCTCTCTTGTACGACGTGTCCGCGCCGTTATCACGTCTGGCTCTGAAATGTATACTATCAGCTTTGGGCTCCTCCCTCACCCTTTCAATCTTTCCTTGATTTCGCAAATTTGCTTCGTTTTTTCCCCACAGTTCACCGGTACGCTTTGACTTTGACGCTCCTTCTCAGTTACGCAACATGGTTCCCAAAGTAGTAAGTACTCTACCCTTTCCGTGACCTCATAATCCAACCTTCCTGCCCCACCTGTACACTACCTGGCTCTGTATCACTATCTCACGGCATACCCACTCGCCAACGCCAGCAACGGCGCCTTCGTTGCAAATCCGACTCGGAACGTGGAAGCATCATCCTTGGTCTCCCTTCTGCTCCCACTTCCCCTGCTCCCATCGTCCCTCCAGCTCCCCGCTCTCTCCGAGTCTCCTCTGCGCTTTTCTCCCTCCACGCACACATTTCTAAGAATCCCACAGATAATGTCATCGTCTCTCCTTGTGCCTTCTTTGACAAGCTCTACGGTCGCTGTTATGCACCAAGACACCCACGACTTTCTTAACTATGTCCTCAACAATACCGTCAATGAAATGCAGTACGACAAATACCATATAAGCAATGACGTGAGTGCTTTCAACAACTCTGGAGAGTACAATGTGAGAACAGTTCCCACGTACTCAAATAAAGTGATACCCAGCCACAATCTGTGCGACGTCCCTGCTTCCTATCGTGGTCGTCAGTCTCACACCCTGGCATTTATCGAACGACGCTTCTCCCCTCACCGCACACTTCGATGTGTCACAACAAACTGATGTTCTTGTACATCGCTTCCTCGAAGGCTTGCTCACTTCCGAGACTTCTGTCTGTCCTGCGGAACGGTGAGTCATCGACCTTCCTTATCTTTGTTTCGTGGCCCGGCCCTCATCGTCTGCTCCACGGCCCCCACACAACTCCCTACAGCAGTTTTCATATTAGTTGTCACCCCTACCAATTTTTTCATGTAGGCGGGATTCAAATGGGTGTTCCATGTTCCGGCTGCTGTGCCGCCCCACAAAAATTATTCGAGTAATTAAAAAATGAATATATGTAATCTACTTATCTGACAGATAGCATATATTCGTATCGAATGGGGGTATCACAAATGATTGGTTTCCAAGAAAGGTTGAAGATCGTTCACACACACAGCACAGAATGTGAAGGAAATAATTGCACATATAACTTTGAAAGAGATTTCTTTCCGTCAGCTTTTGAATGCACATGTCAGTGTGAAAATACGGGAGTGGACCAAGGGGGGTTCAGGATGTTAAAAATTACATGGGGTCCCTCATTCCGAGTCCACCCAAAAAAAAGAAATTCTCGGAAAAACATAGATAACATTGACATAAGCAAAGGTACCACAATGTCCACAGAGGGGGCCCAAGACTCGCTGTTTTCAACAAAACCAAAATATGTATTTCTATTTGTAAAAATACATGGCTAGTGCTACAGTGCGTTCATCCGAAAGGTTATCGGTATCGGCCCCTTCAATTCGTGGTCATGTCGTGGACCTGTGGTCGTAGTGGTTGTGGTTGTAGACTTGTTCTCGACATCTTGTGCTGTGCCGGCTCATTCTGCTTGCGTCTCCCTCACCGCCTGTGTCCTTGCGGCTTGCATTTGTCCTGCATCATCGTTGCTGCCATTGCAGACTTGCAGTTGTATTTGGCAGGCATCGTTTTCCTTGTCCGAGACGTTGTCGCAGTTGTAGCTTGGGTGGCGATGCAGTGGTGATAGCTGATATCAAGGCTGAGAGGTGGTCGACAGCGGCAGTGGCAGTGGCGAGCTGGTTGGTGCATATCTGAGGCTGTGATTCCCCAGCTGACAGGTGTGCGAGGCGGTGGAACAGCAGTGGCAAACGAAGGCGAGAGGAGGGGAGAGTGCCCTGCCAGTGAGAGCGAACACGGATCTAATTCTGTGAACCTCTTATTGAACATACACCGATCCCGGGCCTTTGTATTCATGAATTTCTGAAGCACACAACCCCTCAAGCCCAAGAGACATAAATATAACTCTTTGAGGAGGGTTTCAGGGATATAGTTGAATGAGAGTGGGCTTGGAGGGAAGGGTACGCAACTGCCAAGCACGGATAACTATTCTATAACCCAATTTTTCGGGATAACCCGATTTCCTGAGAGTTTTTGACTATTCACACGGATCTCACGCCGGGCGCTCAGTGTTTTCCGTTTAATTTTAACTCTGATTTCTTTTGTAAAAATTCCATATTAAAAATAAAAATTTGTGTAAATAACAAACAAACAAAAAGAACGTGTAAACAATGCGTGTTTGTGTATCAACATAAACAACCCCCACGTCGCCCGCCCCCCCTCTTTCCACACACATCCTCTGCACCGCCCCCCCTGCGCGTTCCAACAGGGCATGCGAACGTGGCCGCGTTGCACATGCCCCTCGTGGCTGCGCGGCTGCCCACCTGTGCGCCCTCCTCGTGGCCATGTGGCCACCCCTTGCGCCCCCCCCTGATGCAGCACCCTCACCCCGTCTCCCTTGCGCTCCGCCTGCGTGCCCCCGTCTCTCCCCCCCCTCTCCCCCCACCTTGCTGCGTCCCCACCTCATGGGCGCCCCCCTCCCCAATTTTCCGTGTACCCCGCGTTCACCACAGAATGGGGGACTTGGAAACGCAAGCCAGGGGGAGGGGGGGTGTGCAGCAGGCTCCATGTGACCCCGTGTGCAAGTTGTTGCGCACGGGATCACCCCTAGGATGCAGGGGGGAGGGAGGGG